>JAFELO010001916.1:136325-186814 GCA_017140195.1 Eumaeus atala
CACTGGCAATTGTATGAATTGTTTTAGAGACTGCAAATTATCATGGCGTTTAGAGCATGCTGTACTGTCTGAAACAGACTATAAATCATAATCAAGAGGATTAAGGTAGGGACTAGGAGACGGGTAGTATTCAGCACTGATCAATTCCGGGGCGTTAGTTTTTACCAAGTTAGGGTGGAACGAGCTATATGATCTGGCCCCGGGTCTCGCTGGAAGGACCATACTTGGTTATTAAACATGGTTTTATTAAAGGGCCTAACTACCTTCTTAAGAATGATATCTCCATTCACTTGTACCGATGTTTTGATACCTTTTTTTCACGAAAATATAGCTCAGTCACTTCTACAGAGCTAACACCCTAACCATCACTGCAGTCGGATTTTTCTTTAGAGCTTTGAGCATAAATACGACCATTTTTTTTATTAAAATGTTGCTCAAATGTAAAAAAATCTTATCCGCAAACATTTTTTTTTCTGTGATCTCTCTTTGCGTACCGCTTCAGTAGTTGTTTCGATTTTACTACCCTATTCATCTGTTATTAATCAGTTAAGAAATGATCAATGCGTACGCCTCTTATCGGCTGCGAGTCCTATCTCCATCCCTTAGAATACGCGACATGGTTCTAGGCGATATCTTCACTTCCCGAGATAAAATCTTTTGCTTTCAAAATATTGTACAATATATTCGCGCTAAAAAAAAAACACTTCGGACAACCACATAAAATGACAGATTCTAAGTTCAAATGTAATTTTTTAATGGTAACGTTAGTTATGGCTAGTCTAAGTATGTTTTTGCTTGCCTCGTGGTCTACAGGAAACCATGTTCAACCACAGTAGTGAGGTCCTGGATTCGAGTCTCGAAACCGATCAAAGTTTTGTTGGGATTTTGCGATTTCTAGTAGTGATCCGGAGACAGGAATTTGGAAGCTAGTACGACATTATTATTTTACATATATTAGCAGAATTGCTAAAGATTCCCATTTGACAGTCTGTTCGGAGCAAAATTTTATAGCTGTATGTTTTGATGTGAATATCTCTTGATATTATTTATTTACATTTACTTTAAATTAGAAAACACTTTCATCGAATTGGTTAATTGTTTTTTAAACTAAAAACTATAAAATTTAAAATTTAATTTATAAAAATTATACCCGATTCAAAAACGCATTTATCAACTTAAAATTGTATATTAATTTATGGATATTTTTAGGGTATTTTTATATACTTATATGTGTTGGTATGTTACGTCAGGATGACATATGGACCCCACCGTGGTTCAAGCCTTGTCGTGGCGGTGGAGCTCAGTAGCCTGGGACGATCCGACAGACACCTTGGGCGAAGCTAATTGAATCGAGGAGGTGTATGCTCTTTGCACACCTCTTACAAGAGGGGACTAAAGAGCAGGAGAGAGAAAGCGTTCTTGCTGTTCCGGGCACCTCACCAAGGGCGGCACTGATGGCACTCACGGTGGTTTTTGTGTTGTTGTCACACACCACTGGACCCCACCCAGGGCCAGTGAAGGCGCGTAAATGCGTTTCCCCGCGTCAATGAAAAGAAAGGTGACATATGGAAGGCTGTGTGACCATCCCAAGAGATGGACTCTAGGTGAGGAGCATTACGTGTACGATGACAAGCTATTATAACACATTACGGAGTTACACTCCACATCTCTTGGCTTTTGGGGCCGTACTTGATATTGTATGTGTCTGACGCATCAGCTGACACAGCTGTAATCACAATACAGATTATAAAAAATTTTGACAGATATGCAACAGATATGACATAAGTTTTTCATATATTGACACCGAGTGGTAACTTTTGTTGGCCCAATCCAGCTTTAATGCAGCAATGACACAGTTTTAGGAAGATGTAGTACTATGCTACATCACCGGAGGTAGTGCCATGCATGGCGAATGTCGCTACATCCTCCTGTGCAACGGAATTGGACCAGCACAGCCAGGGAAAAAGTTCTCGCTTGATACCAGCGACAGTCGCTGTCGCGTTTCGTGAGGTATGTGAGTAGCCGGTTGCCCATGGGGAGGGGGGATGATAGGAGGGCAACGAATCTGCGTAACAATCATGTGAATGCCCATGGTCGGTAGTCATCGAAAGGCTCCGATTGCTCGTTGGGCCACTTCGGGCATAACTAAAGCTGAAACCTAAAGCTGGAATTTTGGTCAATAATGACAAGATTGCGTTTACGCTGCTACACCATCTGATTCATCCGTTGAAGACATCCGTTTCGCCCTCTTCCATTGGGTTTTTGAGCGTCGGAATGTCGTTGTTATAGGCCGCGTAGAGGCATGGGGATAGGAAACTGCCCTGTGGCACTGAATGTCACCCCTCCACCGCTACCCGGAAGGTTCTCCTTCCAAGAACGACGCCAATAGTCGCACGAAAGCCGGCCGAATGGGTAAACTAGACTCCGGGAAATCAGCGAATAAAATTTCCAAGCAATTTAGTGAAATCCTTACGCAAAGTCCTAAAAGATACCTCGGATATCGCAAGGATGAGAACTTCAGGGGCTGCGAATGGTGGAGTCCGACTCTGGACCGTCTGCGCCGTAAAATCAGGCCGCATGACGATGATGGCGAAACTCGGGACGAGGAAATCGCACAGGTGATATCTCACTGCAGAGAGCCTTACTTGTAGCCAGACAAGAATATAAAATGGCCATGAAGGACGCTGAAATAAAGCATTTCAGAAATGAAAATCCTTGGGTTTTGGCATACCGAGACGCGACTTGTAGATGTCGCCCTCCAAAGAATGTCATTCACGGCGGAAAACTCCTAAAAGGTTATTTGGACAACATCGAAACTGCTATTCATCAGCTCCTGTAATCCCTATGCCCAGATGATACAACAGAAATCGACAACAACTATCATCGACAAATGCGATTTGCTGCTGCATGCTCCCCTTCCGGTAGGGATTCTCCTTCCCGCAGTGCAGTCGATCACATTGTTAGTAGCTTACTAAATACAAGTCCCGGATTAGACGGAATCACTCGAAAGATTATCAGGAACGCCTGGATGGCTTCTTCCGGAGAATTGATGCTGATGTACACAGCGTGTTTCAAAGAGGGTCTTTACAGATATAGGTAGGTTCTTTGATAGTCCTGCCTAATGGAAATGACAAGTTATTAACAGATCCGAAAGCCTACCGGCCGATTACTTTACTAACGATTCTGGGATAAATTTTAGAGCGACTCATAATTACTTGCGTTCCCTGATGATTGGCTCCCGATGGTGGACCCCAATCCACGGAAAAGAAGGGAGCGATGGTGAGGCAGAGACGGAGGGTTGACAATGCCAACCCGGCAGGAAAGAGAAAACTTGTGGCGGTCCATGTATCAAATCTTGAAGAGTTGCAGTGCGGGAGGAAAGAATCCCTGATGGTACAGCGCTTAGCACTGAAGATTAGGCAGAGTGCATGGCTGTCCTTTTACCCGGAAGATATGGCTGCTGAAAATTCTCCTGGACAGGCCCTTATAAGGGAAGATTCCAGGCGAATAGTAGAAGAAGCCAGGATAGCAATGGCCGCAGATACTGTGGCAAACCCATCCGCTATCGAGGAAAACGGGAGCATGCTGGAATCCATGAACCCCAAAAAAGCTCCGGGGGGAAAAGCATTCACGGCCGACTTCTGTCAGAGGGCGTTCATGCGTATCCCCAACATCCTGATGGGCCAATTCACTTTCAAATTCAGTGGAAAGATGCTACCTCAATAATGATACCCAAACCTGGAAGCGAGGATTATATGATCCCCAAAGCGTTCAGGTCAATTGGACTCCTCCCGATGCTGAGTAAGATATTAGAAAAGGCATTTACGTGAAGGATTGCTTGGGAACTGTACCGGGGGACGAGACTGAGTGGGCACCCCTCACCGAGGAACGGAAGATGCTCAATATGATGCGGTTCACCGCATCATATTGAGCACCTGGCAAGGGACCACATGAGTAGAATGGAGCTGGTTGTCTGGGCTTCATTGGACATCGAAAGAGCGTTTGACGGAGCCTGGTGGCCGGCTATCCTGATGAGACTGCACAGAGGCAAGGTGCGCCCCGGTCTCATTGTGCTAGTCAGCAGCTACATGAATGACAGGAGGATAATGGTCAGGTTCTCTGGAGGTTTTGCCCAAAGAAGGAACGCCAAGAGTTGTGTACAGGGGTCGACGTGTGGACCCCACTTCAGGAACATTCTTCTGGACTCGACAATCTCCCTGGATTTTGGTTCCCAGGTCCATGTGCAGGTCATCGCTGACGATATATTAGCCATAGCCTGGGGTACCGACTGAAGGGAGGTCGGGGCTGCAATGGCAGGAGCGCTAGAGATGATCCGCTATCGGGGCGAGGCTAACAAGTTAAAATTTGCTGCTCATAAAACGCAAATAATGATGTCCATACAGCGGCTAAAATATGACCCACCAGTAATAGAAATGGGAGGATCCCCATTGGAATTTGAATTGGAAGGAGTCCAATAAGATCCTGGATTTGGTCATAGAAAAAAAGCTTATTTTCAACGAAAACCTGGAAACTGCAGTCAAGAAAGGCATACGGCTATACAAAACAATGTTTACTGCATCTAGGGCAAATTGGGGGCTAAACTCAGAAATTGTGCGCACAATTTACCTAGCGGTTGTCGAGTCCACAATTCTTTACGCAGCCAGCATATAGGCAGATGCAGCACGCAAAAAATCCTACCAAAATTAACTTGGAAAGATATCCTGGCTATTCGCCATTAGGATATCTACGGCACATAGAACGTGTTCATATAACTCCTGCATGCTGATTGCCAGGGTTCTCCCCCTGGGCCTAAGGCCACAGGAACAGAAATGCATCTACGAGGTCAAAAGTGGCAAACCATTGGAGGAATAGCCGGATGCAGAATTGAAAACAAGAGCCCACCCACTGGAAAGCAAAGGAGAGTCCTTCAGGCACGTCAACACCGTTAAAGACCTGAACAGAGTAGAAATAACTACTTAGGTCTATACGGAAGCTCCAAGATGAGCAATGTGGGCATGATTGTATCGGTCTGGAAGCATGGTGGAGAGGTGAACCGATCAACCCACAAGCTGGCGGAGTACTACAGCGTGTCCCGATAGGATCTAGTAGGGGTTATTCGAGCAGTTAAAACGACTAGGAAGAAAAGTGATGTGCGCATACTAAGCGACTCCCGCTTAGCGCTAGAGGCCGTTGGCCAACATGAGCCAGAGAACCCCATAGCGGCATAGATCAAGAACAAGCTAGGGGAACTAAGGGGCCTAGGAAGAGGTGAGGGTGGATGAGTTGGCCAAGAACGCGGCACTAAGGGACAAGATGGCGCCAGTGCATGAATGCTTCCCTATCTCTTTTGCCACGAAAACCTTCTTTCCTGACGTAATGGAGCCCCCTACAGGAGAATAAAAAGCATTAGAATGGACAACCTGAGCATTATGAGGGCACGAGAGGCTCAGGGCTGTTGAACAGGCCGAACCTAAGTGTAAAATAGTATAATGAAATGAAATATAACACAATATCGCCAAGAAGGTAGATGGGGGAAATAATTGTTAATATAAAAAAT
This sequence comes from Eumaeus atala, assembly GCA_017140195.1. Classification (NCBI taxonomy): domain Eukaryota; kingdom Metazoa; phylum Arthropoda; class Insecta; order Lepidoptera; family Lycaenidae; genus Eumaeus; species Eumaeus atala. The sequence goes on from JAFELO010001916.1 coordinate 141,883, forward strand.
GGAAGTGTGTAAAATACAATTATGATGTAATATGTAAGGGGCCATGTTCGAAAAGAGGGAGAAGAAAAAAATAATAATAATTCTATAAAATATGTGAATTAAGAACAGTTCAAAAGGAAAAATCTGAAAAATCAAACGCAACAGTTGCATGGTACTACAAAAAAATTCGATGTTTCCATGGTTCGGTATTGGGTTCCATACTATGGAGACTCCTCCTGTACGATATTTTTAAATTGCCAAGACCAGAGGGTGTAAGTTTCGTTGTATACGCATTTAGTTTGACGCTTGCGATCGAAGCACCGTCGCGCGCCGTTATCGTGCAGAAATGTTCCACGATCTTGAATATTCTATGGGATTGGGGGACCCGTAATAGGAAAACATTTTCAGCAGCCAAGTCCCAGACTATGACAATTAAGGGTCGTTTTAAAAGTGGAGCGACCGTTAGGATGAATCGATGGCGAGTGTGTCTGTGTACAAGGTCCTTTGCTCTGCATGCAGTTTTGATGGGCGAGAAGGATGCCAGCTTTTTTGGGAAGGTCTCACGTGTCTCGAGATGTGAAGTACCGGGCACTTAGTTTCCTGTACCACGGAACCTATGAAGCAATCCTGACATATATGTTGTACGTAGTGCATTATTACGCACCCAGAGACCAGCTTTGATTTTATTGACGAAGGCCTACAGGTCATGCAGAAGTGCGGCGCTAGCAGTACTGGCCGGCGTCCTGCTTGCCGATCTGGAGGTTCTTCGAGCGTGACGCGTCAAGGAGGAGTGCGTGAGCCTCAAGAGTAAGGAGCGCAAGAAAAAAAAAAGCGCCATCGCGTACAATGTCATCTCCACTTGGCAGTCACGTTGAGCCGCGTGTGTCGACGGGAGGGAGCTCTATTGCTTCTTTCCAGAAGTCCCAGGTCATGAAGCTGAAACCAGAGACTATATTTTGTGGGAATGCTACTTGTATAAAAACGAGTGAAATGTCATCCAACGGACGTCAGTGGGCCCAGTCTATGACCAGGATTTGGTCGCAACGGAACAGAGTTTTAGGCAATTGAGGACATTTGCACATACATGGCACGCGAAGAGGAAGGATAGGTAGCGACGTAGCTGCATAGAGATAATCGGGACTGTCGAGGCCAAGGACTACTTCTGTCTTTGTGATGTCAGGCCTCAGAATAGGGAGACTCAAACAACGAGAGGGTACTTAAATAATGTGTAGACTCAAGCATTGCGCTTTGGTGGAGGTGGTCAAGTGCTTTTTGTACCCCATATGCTATAAAAAGAAGCGCTATCCACACAAATAATATAAAGCTGAGTTTGTTTGATTGTTTGAATGCTCTGATCTCAGGAACCGTACGGGAACCGAACTCGGAACCCAAATAAAAAAAATGTTTTTTGTTGGGTAATGCATTTATCGAGGAAGACAATAGGTTATATACCATGACGCTGCGACTAATAAGACTGAAGCTACGCGGGTGAAACCACGGGATGGTGCTAGTCTCTTATAAAACCACTTTGACCGGCTACAATCACATAATCTTCAAATCTTGTTGAAGCCTACCAAGCTGTGCTAAGGACGATCAAAGGTAACCAATTTGAATAAGATCCTTATTCTGTTAAATGAAATGTCAGCCAAGTGATATTAATACGACGCTTATACAACATTGAATAATCGAGTAGCACGTGCGCAATTCATTAATTTCTGTAATTAGCGGATCATATCTGGTATCTGGGATAAGCTAATGATATCTGAAAGAAAATGTCCCGATTAGCAACTGCTCTTCGGAGCGTTTTCTCTCTCTCTCTTATGCAGCTGCATATATATAATATTAATAGACATTTCTGCAAATTGAATATAACACTTGGTATTATAGTAAATAATATTTAATGTAAGGTATTATATTATTTAATATTTTATATTCGCAATTAGTAGTTAACTTACGACGGGATAAAGTGTTGTAGTTTAGGAGATGTCAAGCCGTAGTTATTATCAAAATAAATAGCTGACTAGAATCAACGCCATTTAAGAATACAATTTACAATTTTCTACATGATTAAACGTTCATTACCTTAGGTATAACCGGAATTCAAGTTGTTAATATAATTTTGTTTTTATCTTAGAAGCCTAAGATAAAAACAAAATTCATTAATCTGCTGTATACTCTTTGTTTATAGGGTTATGTAAATCGAACGCACCAGAATAAGTCCGCGATATCTGAGCATGTTTGTTATTAATCAGTGTATTGTGTATAGAACAATAGAGGGAGCGACGGTGGGACGTCTGTCACAACATTGTGACACACTCGCTGAGAAAGCAATAGTTTTAGCCTTTGAGCTGTAACGCGAGTTTTCGATTCCATTAACAGAATAAGGGCTATTTTGTAGGTGAAAACAATACATCTTGTAGTGTTTAAGTCGTGTCATTATTGTTTTGCAATGAAATAGGGTGCTATCGGTCATATGTTATAATAAACTTACGTCTCGAAGTACAGTACTACCTTACGTAGTAGTAACCTTCATAGCAAGCTAGCCTGCGAGGACTGCGGGCACCGAGGCGAACCTCTTAAACCGGATCGGGTCGCGTGGGGACAACCATCCCCTCGGCAACGGGGACCGCATTACTGCGGTTCCACCTTGATGTCATATGCGCTCAGGGGAGCGTGAAGGCCTATTTAGTGCCTATGTGTTGTGTGGTGTATTGTGATTGTAGGTGAGTAGTGGTATTGGTGTGTTATGCATGTACATGTGTGTTCCTCGTCCGGATTGCAAGACACGCAAGCCCTAGTCCGTTTGGTGGATCCCGGGTGTGTTCTCGTTAGGTGATCGCGCGTGTAGCGGGACCAGACTGCGAGAGGACGCCTATCCGTTGGGTAACGGGGCCGCAGTCCAGCGGCTTTGCCATCGCGGCTTATGGGCTCAGGGGGGACTGAAGACCTGTCTAGGACCTACGGGTAGTGTGGTGTGTTATGATTATTGGTGAGCAGTGATTTGAATGTGTTATGCGTGTGCATGTGTGATCCTCGTACGGATCGCCAGACACGCAGTCCCTAGTGAGCTTGGTGGTTCACAGGGGTCTCCCGTCAGGTAGACACGCATGTAGCGGGGTCAAGACGCGTAGATGAGCATGCGGTCCATTTTCTGCCCTATTGAACATAGCGCTCGACAATCGAACTACAAACTCCTCCACGACTCTATCCGTAAGTCACGCGCGATCACATCGTTACGGACGTAGCGACTAGCTCCCGTGATGACCCGTAGGGATATGTTCTGCTCTGCTTGCAGGCGTTTCCACTGGGCCTGAGAGGTTAGCGCGTACCATGCGGGGGCGGCGTAAGTGAGGCATGACCCAAATCCCCAGTTCGTCCGTGTAGGGAGTCCGGACGCTAGTACCGGTCACAGCAAAGCGCGGGCTGTTCTCGCCTGGTTGACCGCTCGGTCCACCGGCGAGGCCATCCGCAGCGCGCGGTTGATACTGCATACGAGATACACGACTGGGGACTCCCAAGACACATCCTGGCCTCTGAACTTTAACTATCCCAACATGGAGTGCCTCTTGCTGACATATAGCGCCGTCGCCTTATCCACGTTGTCGGACATGAGCCCCTTGTTAAGCCACTCCGGCAACCGGTTCAGTGTGCGCTGCATGCGCCCAGTTGCGAGCTCCGGCTTTCGGGACGAGGACGTATGCGCTGTCATCGACGAACAGTGCGAGCATGACATCCACCCCAAGTCCCGAGGGATCATTGAGTGTGGGGATGTCGTTGTTGTAGGCCGCGTACAGGCAAGGGGATAGGGAGCTGCCCTGTGGCATTCCGGCGTGTGTGACACTGAGGTGGTCCCTGTCTGCCCTTCCACCCTCCGACTACTCCGGGCATGCAGAGGAGCTCTTTCACCTCATAGAGGCGTCCGAATTCCTCGCTGTTCAGGCACTCGAGCTGGTATAGGCAGCCGGATCTCCCGCCTCTCACCGCCTCGTGCCGCACGATGCACATTGGGAAGCCCAGGTTCCTGAGCTCCTAGGCGATACACTCGGTGTCAGTCCCCAGCGGCAGACCTCTAATACCCACCTTGGTGGGGAGGCCTAAGGGTGGGGAATAACAGTGCCATTGCACCGTCGAGTTCGAGTACACTGTCAGGAGTGCCTGGACTGCCCGGAACTCCTCCGGCGACTGCGCAAGAAAACTTATACCCTTCCAAAAGGGCCGGGCATTGGGCGCATGTCCCTACCCGTCGCGCAGTGTGCGGCTGCCAGTCCTACAATAGGTGGATACTCCGCTAGCCTACGTGGCGGCTGGGAAGCACTAGGGTGTCTGGCTTTGCGCCAGTAATAGACACAGGTTGGGTGGGGTAAGGGGCACTCTTCACTGGACGTACCTGCTTAGGGCTCTCCAGAGCGGCGGCGAAGCTTCGGTATTTCGTGGCGTCGACTGATCCGCCGGAGAAGGCGGCCTCGTCGTCCCCGGTAGATGCAGCAGTCGCAACGGAGACGGTGCCAGGCGGCGTCAGCGAATCCTCCACGGGCGTTGCCGGACCAGCCGTATCCAATCGGCCTTCTGCAGCTCTAGGAGGCGTAGGCGGTGACGTAGGCGATGACGTGGGTGAAGATCATGGTCCGGGTGGCGATGGTGAGGGGGCGGTCGAGTTCGAAGACTCCGCAACTGCGACCACGTAAATCCTCCAGTTCCGCCAAGAACTCCTTCAGTTCCTTCTCTGTGAGAAATAGGGGTCGCCTGATCACCGTAAGTTCCTCCTTCTTCCTAGGCATAGCGAGTGGGACGGCACTATCACTCTCTCACCTTTCGGCAAGAGTGTATGCAATTCCGAGTGCGAGGATGTGTCTTCGTCTCGTAAACAAGTAAGTAAAGGGTAGTACCATTCTATATTGTCTTTTTGTACTGGCATGATTGGGGAGACGCCTCTCGCTTATAAGATACCGCCGTAGTGGGCGAATTTCGTGAGGTTTCTGAATAGTGGGTGGCCCATTGGAGTGGTGATTGTAAAGGGAAGCCGGGCAATACATTGACATAGTAATTATGCGGATTTTCACGGGCGTCTTAGTCGTAAAAAGTCTCCGATTATTCGCTTGTAAATAGTAAAAATATATAAGAATAATATCATAAATATACCATAAAAAGTAAATATATACTAACTCACGTTTCAAAATAATAATTTAATAAGCCGTGCTATACTGCACTGAAGCTGAATTGAGCCGGCCCGACCGGGTAGGCACCTCACGGTTACGTTATACCTCCGAAAGTATATTATGCGACCTTACGAATCTATGCGTTTCGTGCAATTTGTGTGTGTCCCTTGGAGTGCAAGATCACATATGACAACAATAATGCGGTAGTCTTCAAAGGCTCTGAATGCTCGTTTGTCGGAATTCGGAGTTTTTGCGACTGCGTTGATTTCCTTCCCTCGCCCCAATGGGCCACTGTATATCAAACCGTATACCGACAGTAAAGATGTCACTTTACGGCGGTTTTATGTAAGCGTGAGGTATCTCGCCATTCGTACCGGCCCAATTCAGGCAATGCACGCTGTATTCTGTACCACGATTCTTTTCTTCTCTCCTCCAAGCTCAACAATTCATATTTTTATATCGCGTCCTAAATAATTTCACAACACACAAAAAATTGAAAATTCAATTAAAATCCACTTATCTATAAAAATTTGCTAAGGAATTTGCCACTCACTGGGGGATTTTAAAATAGTTTTTTCTGTAATGTAATAAATTTATCGAAATTTCCCATTTCACGGTGCTCATTCGAATGTATTTCGTAAAATTCCTCGTCCCAATCTGAATTTATAGTTATTTTATAAAACCTGCTTCGCCCACTTATTCCCTCGTTTCGTGTAAAACTAAGATACAGGAAAATGTGTATGAAAATTAGTGTAGGCCCGCCTTTTGTGCAACAACAGGAAACGGATGTGCCGACAACGCAATTCAGTAACCGGAAGCGTGTGTGTCGCCGCTTCCTCTGCGTTGTTCGACGCGTTGCCAACGCAATACATTTTGAATGTGTTTGTTATTCTATTTTCAAAATATTTATGCAATTAGGGAAATGTATCCAAATTAGAGAAATGAGCTAAGTTGAGAGAATTAGTATGAAAATCGCATATGAGAGGGGCAGGAGAATTAGGTGCAGAGACTTTTCTGTCTCACTTATTAAATCGTATGGTATAAATATCGCTCGTCTCTTCTCACTATTCATTAGAAAATATTGCCAAAGGTTTTGTTGATGTGTTGGTCTCTCTTTGGAGTTTGTGAACTGTTAAACTCTATAGGGGTTGAAAGCGAGGCAGCTATTAGGCATTAAACTAAATAGTTTAATTTATTTGTATATCTCATTTGATTGCTTTTTACCATTGTTTCGCTTGATGAAGATATGGTCTATCATGGAATGGACACCTTCAAATGAAGCATGTTCTATCTTAGAACATGCTTCATTTGAAGGTGTCCATTCAATCTGGATTTGAGAAACATGAAATTGTGCTAGGAAACACAGACGCTTACAGATAATCTCACATTTTCGCTGTACAAACGAGGAACGTCAACTGAAACATCTTAGTCGATTGGTGCAAATTACACAAGTACGAGTATGTACTTTGCACCAATCGACGGTGCGACTTTAAGCGCATCTAGTTGTCCTTTGGTAGAATGGTGATGGTGGTGGAATTAGGTTGTATGTTTTGGCAACTCTCTCTCCGAAATGAAATCGAAAGGATATTAAGATACGAGTAACGAGATTACTGCTATGATGAGGCTTTGTAAATGCTATGCTTATAACAGATCATCAGGGATGATCTTAAAAGGTCGGCTTTTAATTGATTCCAAAACTACTTACAGCATTTATGTGATTTATCCCAAAGACGAAATCCAAACCAAAACAAACCTGAGTTAAATATACTACGAGCAGCCTTTTTATTCGAAAGTATTGGTCCCTTCCGATAGGGTTCCGATCTTTTAGCAACAGTTTGATCTTTCGGTTCGATAAAAGATCAAAACTTTGAATAATCACAAAAAAGAAACAAAAATATAGACTTACAAAGGACGCGAGAGTACAATAAAAACTTGAAACATTTAAAATGAATGCAATGTTATGACGAAAGTCGTAGAAATCTTTACCTATATATTCCTGAGAACTTGCTGGTATCTAGTAAATACTAAAAGCTCTGTTTAATAGTTCCCATTAAAAGCTCCGTTCAAGTCTCGTGTCAGATAATTGAAAGCTGACATTGTGTTTTACACCATACTCCATTTTTATGATGTTTCATCTCGGGCGCTATTTTTATGATATCATTAAATCGTATACAATGATTGATAAAAAAATTATACCGATGAAAAAAGTTAGCCTCCATTGTTGTTTATTATCAGATTTTTTGTAGGAAACCTTCTATAGGTTTTTCAACACCTCTTAGGTGAACATAAATGATAGAATCAGCGTCATTATCAAGTGTCACTCATCGTCACGCGTGATGCTCTACGCGGAGTGCACTTTTCTTCGCCGACTCAGCTACGCACTTCCATGTGTTTTAGGTGCTCGTATGTAGGGCTCAATGAACACTTTTTTTGGGTGGGTAAATCAAGGAACTAGCGTCATTGTCACGCGTCGTAGATCGTCACGCGCTATGCTCGACGCGAAGTGCGCTTTACGTCTCCGAAAACAGCTATGCACTTCCATACACTTTAGGTATATAGGCGCATTGATCACTATTGTTACTGTGGAAAAATATCATGGAACCCGTATCATCATCACGTTTGACGAATAACGTTTGCAACAAATGTAGTTTTGAGTTTTTATATATATTGAGCAATCTATTTTTTATAGGAAAAGGGGCAAACGAAGCCTTTTGATGAATACCGACGCCCATTGATATTCGCATGATTATCACGCAGATGCGTTGCCCTCCTTCTACCCCCCCCCCCACTACTGGCCACCGATTTTTTTTATATGTATTAAGCATCCGGGATTGTAAAGATTTGTTTTTGCAAGAAACAATCTTCGCGCAAAATTTTATATCGTCTTTTAGTGGATTTAGGTAAATGATAAACACTATGTATGTCAACACCTTAATGACGTACAAATTTTTAAAGTGAAAAAGTAGGCGATATAAGCGCTGTTTACTCGCATTAGCGTTACTCTACGCTTTTTTCTCGTATACTTGTGGCATACTGTGATTGAACATCTATGTTTTAGATATAGGATGACAAACGATCCCCCATGAGCCGCCGGAAACTTTAACACCGCACGAAACGCGACAGCATATCTGTCATTTTAACGGCAGTGTCATGTCAATGGGAGATACCTCCCCGGTCGTGCCGGCACAATTTAACTACAATGCAGCATGGCATTTCTATTGAGCTTCTTTTCAACATTAATTATAAATTGCACAATCATCCATTTCTAAAGAGTGCCCAATCATAGCGACACCTGTAACGAGGAGGATGCAACAATATTATTCTTCAAGCTTGTGGGCAATTTCGCGGAACTGTCCCAGTGTCGTATAGTCAGCTACGTATAAAATAAATACATATTTTTGTGTAATTGTAGAATTCCTTGTCTCCTGATAACTGAGCTGAAACAGCATTTAGCGTATGATGTGTCACTAGATTTTCCTTGATAATACTAGTGATATTTTGTACATTTAAATGTATTTTATCTCATTGACTGTCCGGTAATCCGAAGGTTCTTCTTATGTAAATGTCACCTTCGTACTGTTAATGGTTCACTCGCCCAGTTCTATTGAGTAGTGAGTAGTTGCGTCCACACAGAGCGAGCAGCCGTGCGTGGCAATAACCGCGCGAAGCAACACGGTTGGTGTGGGCGAGGACTCGCCCGCCGCATAGCACAACGGCCGATGCTCGTCCACACTAAGGCTGATAACCGACGGAGCGATATTTAACCGCGGCCGCTGTGGTGGCGGTTTGCTTATTTATTCCGATTAACGACCAGTTGAAGTCCAGGCCGCCAACAGACCGCAAACAAGCGGAAGGGAGGGAAGAGGGAGGGAGGAACACCGTGGTTTAAGAACGCGCCGTGAAATATGTTTTATTTATTTTAGATTTGATATTTTATATTTGATAAAAAATCGCTATGTCTATGACGAAAACCGCTTCATGCGTACGTAGCCTAACGGTGCCGCTTCGCGCGGAAATTGCCTCGTGCTATTGCTACCTCTATCTGGACGCGCCTAATGAGTTATTTCTTTTTTATTAATGTGACCGACTGTACTGAACAGTATATTGAAACGAAAGCAATATGGCGCTATGTTTACGTTCAATCACAGACGACTGACCGCTGTACTTGCGATAACAGAAGTGGAACAACATTGACCATGTCGATTGAGATCGCTGCTTATTAATAAGTGGTAGAACTAGCGCCAGCTTCTTTGCACTAATGATTATTAACAGTTCCATGTCGACTCCGGAAGTACATCGTCAAACCTTGTTTAGTATAAGAGGGTAAACGAGCAGACGGATACGATTAGTGCATGTAATTTTTCCCACCGTGTACTCCTCCCCAACAATGGGCCGCCGGCTACTCACAACTCACATAAAACGCGACCGCCATAATTTTAGATTCGATAATATGCAAATTCTCACTAGAGAGCAACGCTCCTTGCCAAGGATGATTCGTCAGGCTATTGAAATCAAATATCATGAAAATATCAATAGAAAACATGCCTGGGTTCTCCCCTATGCTTGGGACCCACAGTGACAGTTTTAATATACAAGTTAAGTTTTAAATCATAATACATAATTATATATTAAAACTTAACTTGTATATTAAAATTGTCACTGTTCGACTCTCCCCTTCCAATTTCCAACAGAATATATATAATATATATATCCAAGTGGTATATTCCGGGAGCTTCGTCACATTCTTACGTCGCCTACACCGCAGAGCTCGAAATCTTCAACGTGTGCGTTCTTCCCGTGATGACCCACGGTGACATCCCCGACATGGCCTCTAACTTCGGACTGGTTCGCAAGTTTGCGGTAGCTCAGCGGGCTGTGAACATGCTATGTTGGGTGTTTCTCTGTCCGACAGAATTCTTAACGAAGTCATAAAGCAGATAACTGAACCGATATCACGCGACAAATAGGCTCGCTGGAGTGGAAATCACTCAGAAGAACAGATGATAGATGGGTCAGTAAGGTTCCGGAGTGGCGGTCGCGTTTAGGAAAACGAAGTGTTATTCGACCATTCACCACGTGGGAAGACGATCTCCGTGCAATAGCCGGTCCGGGATGGATGCTAGTAGCAGGAGATCGGTCCTCTTGGCGTTCATTGAGAGAGGCCTATGTCCAGCAGTGGATCGATAAGGGCTGATAATGATGAAATGGCGATATTCAATCTTCAAGGCGAGTGACACTTACTCGATTTTTTTTTCTGTCTCTGTCCTCCTTTATTTTATTGATATCTTTTTTTTTTCTTGTAGATTGCATCTTGTGGAATCTTACTTGAGTATTCCTGTAACAAAACATTACTTTGTGCACCGCGAACAATATAAAGTCTATTATTCAACTTCATCAATGTAATGTTTGTACATTTTTTTTTATTTGCATTGAATAGAGCTTTTCTGTATTCTGTTTCCAATATACATAAACATATCTAAAACTAATGATAATGGTGTAATAAGTACCGTTTGTGTTAATTGGAACAACAAAATAATTATAATTCTTCGGCTACTTTTAACATTTGTGAAATCTAGACTCTGTCATCTTATTCCAGCAGGGTGTTCATAGTTGCTGAGAAGCTAATTAAGTGTTTAAATAAGCGGCGATAAAATCCGCGAAAGTAGTTTTGTTGTAATTCATACTTCCGATGAAAATGAGTTAAGGCAGTGTCCGTCTATACTCTACTGGATCGCCGGGGCTTAAGTTTTATGATATAAATTGCATTCGCCGTCGGCGTATAATGCTCTTAGAAATCACGGAGAGCTACTTCGATACAATAACCGTCTTAGTGCCGTGGAAAGAAAGAAAGATTTTATTTGTGGAGTTATACATTTCTTTTTGTTAGTTGCAATTAAAATTTATGCGAGCAATGTGGCATGCCCCTTGCCACCGTTGGCAGAAGGAAGGTTCTCCTGTGGTGGTCTCGCACCGGAAGATAGTGTGTGGGACGGACACCTACCCGATGGACTGACGAACTTGGTTAAGGAGCCGCTGGATGCAAGTGGCTCGTGACCGTGACCTGTAGGGCTCTGTGGGGGAGGCCTATGTCCAGCAGTGGACGTCGTCCGGATTATGGTGATGACGATGGTGGTAAACGAGAATTAAGTCTTATAACAGCTACCAGCATGCGTAGCCATCCGCATCATTATCCTGTGTAGGTTGTTCTCTTTTCCTCCTCCTCAATAGGCCACTGGCTGCTACCCCACGAAACACATCATAGCTGTCACTTTACGGGGTGAAATGTTAGCGAGATACTTCCCCAGTCATGCCAAATTCAGCCGCAATTCAGCATGACACTTCCTCTTACAGGAACCAGTAATTGTTCATTTCAGTCCAATTGGGCCAACACAATCGTCGTATGATACTGCGAGGCACTTACATGAAAGATTTTCGGCTTCGACTGGGTCTCCCTTGAGAACTTGACATCTGTCGCGTCAACGGGTTTTAATTAGTTCCATATTTAGTTCCCGCTGCAAAAAGAGGGGTGTTATAAGTTTGATGTGTATGTGTCTGTATTGTCTCTAATCTCTTCCCCCCCCCCCCTCTGGTGAACCAATTTGGATAAATCTTTTTCTGATAACAAAGTTGACTATTTGAACATATGCGCATGGTGCATGACAATACATCAAGCTATGCAACGGAATTGGGCTGGCACGACCGGGGAAGTACCTCTTGCTAACTTATTACCGGCGTAAAGTGTCAGCGTCGCTGTCGCGTTTCCTGCGGTTTGTAAGTAGTCGGTGGCCCATTGGTGGGTGGGGCACGATAGGAGGTCAACGCATCTGCGTAGCAATCATGCGAATGTCCATGGGCGTGTCATCAAGAGGCTCAGATGTGCCCTCTTATGCTGAAAAAAATCCTTACCAGCTGACATATTCGTTCTGGTGCCGGCCAGTGAATTACACGGACTCAAGCACTTACATCAAACCGCTTCGCTTTCTTGAGGTCTGCCACGTCCACGAGACGCCGTATTCTGGACAAATGTTGAGCAAATGACTACAGACGTAGGTAATACCTCCTATCAGATAAATTTATTTTCTTTTTGGTTAAGGAACAAAAATGTTAACGAATTAGACGGTTGTATTTTATTTCCTTACAGAGGTTAAAAAACACAGACTAATTGATAACCTTCTTTTTCAGGTCAGTTAATGTAGCCACTTACCTGCCGTGTAGTCTGTTCGTGCATCATGCGAGTCAATCTCCTGACTCGCATGATGTCCGTCAGGTCTACAGAGCCTGGCATGCTGGATGATGCTTAGGCAAACGACTATATTTACTTTCACTACCCTCAGATGATCCAACTAGTTTTTAATACATAAATAAAAAAACATAAACAAGAACGATAGGGCAGAAATTTATTTACTTCAAGTATAATATAATAGTTGAATTAAAAGACCCGTATCTGCCGTTTAATCTGTTCCGGGGCTGGCCAGTCAATTTCACGCTCTCGAGCACTTACATCAAACATCCCCGGCCTCGCTTGAGGTCTGTCACATCCACGGGGTCCCGCAACCATTTTGAACCTTTTCGCAATTGAAAAAAAAATCACCATTTTACTTAAAGGTTTAACACCTTTAAATAGGAAAGTGATTTTTATCAACTTACGCGCATTATTTTACAGTTAAGTTGTTGCGTTTGTCATTTTATCTCTTACTAGTATCACTCCGTGATTTTATTCGCATAAGCGTATGTTACATTCTCCGATAAATAGACTATTCTACACAAAGCTATTTTTTTTAATCGAGCCCCTAGTTCCTTTTTTGTGACTCTGGGAAACGCGCCTTCACTGGCGGGGTCCAGTGGTGTGTGAGGCTCGTGGCACATCATAGTGCCGAATACCCACAGAAACCACCGCGAGTGCCATCAGTGCTGCCCTTGGTGAGGTGCCCCAGAACAAAAAATCATCAGGGCACCTCGACTGCTACTGAGCCCCCTAAGGGACCAACTCCACCTCCACAGATAGGGTTGCCCCGCACCACAAGACTACCCCGCCGACTTTGGGATAGTGCAATGGGATGAGGTTCCCATCCTCGCCCCTTGCCCCGTGCGTAAATGCTCCTCTTCCTATTGCTCTTTGATCCCCACTTCTTATAAGAGGGGTATCGAGAGCGCTTCATCCTCCTGATCATTAGCCCCCTCTTTTTATAAGAGTGGTTCAATTGCCTTCGCCTGGGTTCACCCCAGGCTACTGAGCCCCACCGCCACGAGGCTTGCACCATGGTAGGGAGCCAGTAGTTCCTGAGGTAAGCAAGTTCAAACAACAGAACCAAATTTAATAAATTATCAGAATAGTAATTAATAGAAAATCTATAGCCTAAAATTGATATTCATCGATGATCGCACGCATTAATATACTGATTAGTCCGATAAATTCCATGTTTACCTTGCTATACCATAAGTGCCTTAGTAAGGATGCTTTTGTTAAACACTCCCCATAACTTAAGCAGCTTAATTTGAATGCGAAATTTGTAGTTCGATTCGGCATAATTCTGAGCGATATCTAGTGTAACAATATCTGTGATTACCCTACTAGAACACCTAGGCGTATCTATAGCAGCCTCAATTTCTGAAACCATTCAGGCTTGATTGCCTCATTTAAAAAATGAGTAAGTTTTTGTAAATTTATACTACCATAATAAATAAAAACAATGATTGTTTGTATGTTTGTTCGCATTGAATGGACTTCCAAAACTGTTAGACCAATTTGAAGAAATATTTTACCATTACAAATACTGTATTATCTGTGGTGATAATGGCATTTTCGGAAACCTTAGAGATCAAAATGTAAACATCGACAATACACCTAAGGTGTTAAAAAAAATGAAAATTAATCCTCAGGTATAAAGCTTCAGAAATTATTGAACTATCTGTCCAGATCAAGGTTGTCCTGTCGTAATTGAATTTGTTGTCAATGCAGAGTAACGTTTGCGACGCTCAAATTATTGTTTTTTTTTTTTTTTGTGAAATGTCCGTGTCTAATGAAACGATCTCGCAAAATTGTCATAAAGACAAAAATATAAAATTAAGAGATAGAACAAATAATATCAATCAAACATTTAATTATAATACCACAGAATGAATTCAATTTACAATCCAGGGTTATTATATACTATACATTCTTTAGTATCGAATTACTAAATATTTACATTTTAAAAATAACTTTACATAATAAAATACAAAATGCAGTCTTCATTCCAATAATGATTCTTAAAACAATGAAAAATCATATCATACATTCGTGAAATCATTAAAATATTGACGTCAATGAAATAATTATATCTTAAGATTAGATTTCAGCAATTAAATCAATTGGAGTGGAGGAGGGGAGATCGACGAAACTTCAGGACAACTATATTGAGATGGGAGGAGAAAAGGAGTGCAACGCATAAGTTGTCGTCCAAAGGCTTTGATTTCTCGTTGGACCCTCATATTCTAAAAAAGAAATGTTCGACTGACTTACACACTTTGTTTCCTTTGTATCATTTTTCAGACCAAAATCCTAATGCTTTTTAACTAATAATATTTTTGAATCACAAATCTTATAAGAACTATATTACGCACATTGATACCTTTACAATAAAAGCAAGATGAACAGTTTCCGACAATAATTAATTGATTAGTATTGACAGTTAATTTTCAGTCTTTTATAAAATTAATTGATTAGTATTGACAGTTAATTTTCAGTCTTTTATAAAATTTTGATGGCAAAAATGACAAATATTTGTGTAAAATAAAAATTAACATTGCCTAATTATATTAAATAACGGCCGTTCAAAATGAACTGACAAATATCATTTAATTTATGTTATTCAAACGTAGGCCATTCCGTTTGCTCTGAATAAAACAAATTGACGAATCGCCATAAAGATGTTTGAGATTTGTATACACTAGTTATGACCCTCAGTTTCACCCGAGCTTCTTCGATCCCCAAGTTCGAGGCTCGGGAACTTTTTTAAATGAATAAAACATGTAAACAGTTTTATGTTATCACTTTTGTCAGCAGTCCACTTGTCGGTCTGCTTTGTTTTGTTCCTAAACCATAATGTAGAAAAACACATTGGCCACTATAAATGAAAAATATTATTTCTAGGTCAAGTTAACCATAGGAGCAGCCGTTTATAAATATGTTTTCTATGGGAACGCGAGAAGACTGAAACTTGTAGGGCTCTTGCGGTTTACCAAAAACAAAATCCTTGGTTGAAGAGGTAGTGCCATGCAGGGTGCACTACACTACAGCCTCTTGTGCACAGGAATTGGGCCAGCACGACGGGGGAAGTACCTCTCGCTCACAAGGTACAGGCGAAAAGTGACTTCGCTGTCGCGTTTCTTGCGGTCTGTAAGTAGCCAGCGGCCCATTGGATGACGGGTGATAGGAGATCAACGCATCTGCATAACATTCATGAGATTGTCCAATGGGCATGAGCACTTATAAAAAGGCTCCGATTGCTAGTCTGCCCCCTTATGCTATAAAAAGGCTCCGATTGCTAGTCTGCCCCCTTATGCTATAAAAAGGCTCCGATTGCCAGTCTGCCCCCTTATGCTATAAAAAGGCTCCGATTGCTAGTCTGCCCCCTTATGCTATAAAAAAGGGTAATTAAATTTGGCGAGAAGCAAGGTACGCATAGTTCAAGTGTAGGAATAAATCTGCAAATTTCTTAATATAAATGTATCACCGCACGCAACGGCTGTATATTCTGACTTACGAGTACTTTTTTTCAGAGTCTTAGACGTCGCTGACCTTAGATATATTATTTGACGTTTTCCACTCCTCCACGCATTCCCGAGAAAAAGTTCTCGAAGGACACACGTATGGGCGGGCAGACAATAGTGATCTTATAAGGATTCCATTTTTTTTTCTTTTAAGGTATCAAGGTAACCCCAAAAAACAGTTTTTATTCAATGAAAAACTTATTTTTTTTATAAGAGACAATATAAAATGAAAAGCTCTTCGTACATCTAAAAATAATTACATAATTGATTAAAATATAAAGCTATATTTTCTTTGACATTTACACTTAAAGCTTCAAAATTCAGGGTTCTTTGATTACCGTTACACGTCAGCTAATAATAAAAAAAAATCTTACTCCTAAATAATATTAAAATGAAAGTCTGATATTTTTAATAATAAAATATTCTTGTAACATAATTAGTACTACAATAATTAACTACGAAATGTTTTCCTTACTTCTTTTACTTTGGACGTCAAATGTCAAATTCAGAGTATACATTTTGCCGTGAAATAATCATTACGTTTTATGTAATAATATCGTCAAAGCACAGTTTTACGATATATTACACAAAATAAAGGCTCAAAATCGTCGATGGTGTTTTATAGTATTTTGAGGGTAAGCCGTAAAGATCTTACCTTCTATAATGTAGGCAATAAGTGTATACGTACAGATTATTCCGCTAGATTTAGCTGGACCAATTGCAGGACATCGAACAGTCTCAACTGTACCCGATGCTTGTCAGCAAATTTGAACTTTAAATGATCTAAAGATGGTTCAGTTTCCCTTAGTATCGTACTGTCTAGCAAAATGATAAAAGCCTATGGAACGAAGGAACTATTCTAAAGGACGGTGTAAATAAATTCCATCTTTGATAAAAGCTTTCGACACGCAACGGGTCGATAGAATACATATTCTACAGGAGAAATAAAAATTGGCACACAATTTTAATAACTGTAGCACTAATATTTACATCTTAGTTATTATTTACCATTAGCGAGCCCGGCTTCGTCCATGATAATAAGGTTGGCGAAAACCGCACGAAAATTCGTTAAGTAAACAAAAACGATCACATATATACAGATTTTGAGGATTTTGTCCTATAATGTTAAAGATTTTATTTTTATTCCTAAAGCTTGATTGCTATCATATTTTTTCGTTAAGTATTTATTAAAATTTTTAATTTTACAATTTTCTTTTTATGTGAAACTGAATACACAATTTTCACAGAGATCAAATCTTCTTAGAAATGAGCGATAGATACTTTTCGTATCTGAGTGTTTAACTTCTTACACACACACTACATTTAACAAGAACATAAAAAGGAACATTAAAAACTAAAAGCACAATACAAATAACAAAAGAAATAATCCATAAAACTATTGGAATATTGTTGAGCCAAATAGGTACAGACTAAGTCGAACCATTGCCATCTCTATCGCTTACCAGTGTCCTATGTGGAAAATATGAGAACTTTCGATTAAGGCAAGCGACAGAAATTGCAATGTTTACACACATGAAGTAGATACGTAATTAACTTCTATAAAAAATATTGTATTTTTATACTAATTAATATTAAGTCACAATGTAAATATTAAATATGCCTTTATATATTTCAATGATACATAATGTCAAGCAAAACAAAACACGGATGAAAGCATTATCAACCTAAAATAATTAAAACTATGAATCCTTAATTCGTGTCGTGTCGACCGAAATGTAGTTTGTAGTTTGTATTTAAGTTAACAATTTAATTAAATTGAATCCTATACGTGGGTACCGTTTGATAAGGAACCGTTACCTGTAAAAAGGATTAAATTATTAATTAAATATAATTGTAGTAAAGGCGCGCACAGGGCGAGGTCAGTGATGAAAATGAACCACTAGCCATGGAGAGCCGCGGGACAAAGCGCCATGTAAAGTCTATCCCGATTCCCTAGGGAATTCTACTTTGTACGGGAAGGTGTAATTCCTGTTCTAGTTTGTAATATATTTTTTTATAGAATTGGGGGACAAACGAGTAATCGGAGCCTTTTTACGACTACCGACGCCCATGATCGTCCACACAATTACTATGCCAATGCTTTGCCCTCCTTCTCCCCCACCAATGGGCCACCGACTACTCACAGACTGCACGATACGCAACCCTGAAGATGTCGCTTTGTGCCGGCCCAATTCCGTTGCATGGAGGTTGTAGTGTCGTGCACTGTGCATGGCACTACCTCCTCCTACCTCTGCAGCATGGCACTACCTCTTACCAAATGTACCAATGTATGTAATAGTTCTATATAATGTAAATATATTATTTTTGCAGTTATGAAATCGATTGATAAATCGCTATTCTGATGAAAAACATATTTCTCATTTTTCTTGGCTTTCCGATTATGAATTAAGATATCATCCCTCTCTTTCTCACATTTAGTACAGCAAATGTCCTTATTCTGATTACGACTTCATAAGAAGTCGGTACTAGTTGGATATTTGTACCTAATAATGGATCTCTTAAATTCGCTCGTTTTTGGAAAAATCAATGATAATAATGAAGCGCATCGAAAGTGCAGCATTATTATCACAACTGTTGAGCATAGGTACGAGAAGAATGTGAAAAAAATTGAGATATATGACTTGTATAGAAAGGTAGTGCCATGCTACATAGGAGGAGGTAGTGACATGCATTGTGCATGACACTACATCCTCCTTCTTCAGCGGAATTGGGCCGGCACGACCAGGGAGGCACCTCTCGCTCGCTTGATACCGCCGTAAAGTGACACAAACGTGTCGAGTTTAGTGCGGTCCGCGAGCAGAAGGTAACACATTGGGGTGAGGTGAAAAAGAGGGCAACGCATCGGCATAATTATGCTGATGCTCATGGGCGTCGGTGGTCGTTGAGACGCTCCGAATGGTCGTTTGTCCTCCTGTACTTCAATAAATTAAACGCTAGATACCCGTTGTCGATATTTGCGAAGACTGCATGCTCGCTTGGCCGGACGGAGGTAGGATGTAATGCAGCGAGGCTGGCGGCGTAGGCACCTACAATAGAATCACCTTATAATGAAAAATGTTTGAAAACCATCATACAGTAGCCAGTGCCTGCGACTTTGTTTGCGCCCACCTATTCGCACAGTATCTTTACGTATTGTGATGTACGCCTGTGTGATATACTTGTATAAGCTATGTTATTTTAGTTTCATTAAAAACTATCGTACCCGCGTCCATCTACTAGATATACCATCGATTCTTGCAAATTCTTGCGTATATTTATACATCAGTATGATTTGATGTTTCAATAGTTTTTACGTGAAAGAATCACAAACATCCATTCTTGCAGATTTTCGCTTCTCTTTATAGAATGGGGGGGGGGGGCAAACGAGCAATCGGAGCCTTTTTACGAGTTACCTCCCCCCCAATGGGCCACCAGATCTCACAAACAGCACGAAACGCGACAGTGAAGATGTCACATTACGGTATTATGTGAGCGAGAGGTACCTCCCCGGTCGTGCCGGCCCAATTCCGTTGTATGGGAGGATGTAGCGTCATGCAACATGCATGGCACTACCCCCTCCTATGCAGCATGGCACTACCTCTTCCTAAAAATAGCGTTAGTAATATTACTTGCATTATACATGTTTCAATGTTAAAACGTGTGAGAGTCACTAACGTGGATCCATTGTTGCAAGTTTACGCGCTTATAACACTTGTAGGATTTTACATGCTTTTGCAATACATGCACGGTGATACCAGCTACTTATTTCTTTTCAAGTTTTATAAACACAAATGGAACATATTATAATAACATGCATTATTTTTAGAATGATCACAAAATAGCTGAGTCCACAGTCCTACCAGAAATATGTCCTAAGGGTATCATTATGTTGACACGTGAAGCATAAATTTTGGACAGAGGAGTATGAAGTTTAACACATTTACAGTTTATGTATAGAAGTGCAGAATACTTCTATTTTTATACAAAGTACATTCGATTTTATTATTTTATTGAATTAAAAACCACACTACGGTATGCACACAATGTTAAAACCTCTGTAATAGACAATTTGCGACGCTGTCAAACATGTCATGACGTCGGATATTTAGTTTTAACATAAGCCAATAAGAAGGATTTACAATCAAGCTGTGTTCAAAGTCGAATCATTTTTTCATAGACATGATCCAATTTCGATTCTGAGCGATCACTAGAATATAGTATGCATCTGTATTTTTTTAAGCGAAAGCTTTTTTAGCTTTTAGCGCTTCTCGACACCGAACGCCATTATGCGGCGCGTAGCGCAATGGATGGAATCATAGGACTGGCGTCATTTCGCGTTTCGGCACGTCACGTTTTTAACTGTTATTTACTTAACTGTGTCAAAAGTATACGTTCAAGAGTGGATTTTTATATCCTCTAAAACCTAAATAACTAAGCGGATTTGTACATATTATGAGGTTCGCTCAAATTTGACAACGTATCTAACATTAAAATACTGTGCACTCAGATTTTATGTTTCTAAATTAATATTAAGCTACTTCATGAACTTTACAAGACTAGAAATTCATTCCGGACACTTCCCATCAGCAAGTTTTGACTACCTCACTAAAAGAGCTGAATCACCAAACTGCACAGTTTGTGGAACTTTAGAGGACACATATCACTTCTTGATGGAATGTGTAAGGAACAGAACAGAGAGGAAATGTTTCGTTTCAAAATATGGTCTAAACAAACTGGACGTAGGCCTGGCCCAATCCATTCTGTCTCGGTCTGGTTCAGACGTATATGTATGTAAATATCTATGCTGCCTGATACGACTCTGTGTGTGAATTATGTCCATCTCTTTTTGATGTACAAACACAATAAAGGTACGATAGAATTGACATTCAGTCAGACTCAGAGCACAGACAAAAAAATTTTGTAGATTAAAAAAAAAAGACTAGAAATTACCTTGGGACACAGCTATAATAAAATAACAGGTACGTTAGCGAAATAAATCACTCTAAAGAATATCTTTCAGATCCCATTTCTACATTCATATATCCACAGTGTGTGTGCGTTGAAAGTTATATAAATTTTAAATTTCTAAGTTGCTGGAGCTTCCGACAAACGCGAAAGTTGTTTCTATAGTAAACTTTTGTAAACTGCCTTTGTTCAGTATTATTTCTCTTGCAGGATGTTTTCAAAGCGTTATCTCAACATGTATACATTTTTGTAAATATTGTATGAAATATACAATCCATGCTTTCGTAATGTTGAAATACTATATTCGATTGACACTAGCTGCCGCAGTGGTAACATAGCCCAGGCTCGCTCATGTTACACCGGAGGTCGCGGGTTCGAATCCCGCCCAGGTCATGGATGTTTATCTATGCATTATGTATATGTCTGTCTTCCGCTTTGACTAGGGAGGAAAATTGGATTTACTTTCTACTCCTCCTATTTTCTTCTGATTAAATTCGTTGCGGGTCCCAAGACAGTTTTAGCTTTTCCCTCGGTCTCCCATGGGATCATATCAAAGAGTCACAAAAGTGGTTGTGGCTGTCGATCATGGCTAGACAGAAGTAGCAGCGTTGCGAACGAGTGGTGGGCAAAGCCCGTTAAAAATTTGTCTTTGTATTATATGTATATCTAGAATTAAAATCATAAATATATGAAATTTCTTATATTGATAAAAATATTAAATACATGTCTGTTGATTAGTACTTTAACACGAATCCTTAGGGCGCCTAGCTTGGGATTCGGCGAATGTGTTGTGACAAGTCCATAGATGTTATTGTTATTATTAATGAGAACATCCTCCTACTGGCCGAATTTCATCATCGACACGGTCATCTCTATTAAGATTGAGCAGGGCATATTACAGTTTACGAGTGGAGAAGTGTAGAAACCGGACCGGATCGTTAGTGACATTGGACTGTAGACTTCATAAAAATAGTTTGAAAAATTTAAAAGTGCATGGCTCGTTTTTTTTTTACATTTTATTCAGGGCGAGCACCGATATACCATTTTATTTAACCTGTAGCAATTTGAAATAGTTCCTATCTATGATATTATCTAACATTACTGAGGCATGAACAAGATTGTAGTGTACATCCTTAAATACTTTTTTTTCATTAATTCTTATTTGATAAGCCATAAACCACATGATTAAGTCAGTATAAAATAATAACATGTGGGGGCTATTTTAAAAATTTGGGATATTAGTTATGTAGTAAATGTATAACAATAAAATGTATACTATAAAATAGATTAAATATTAAGTGTTGCTTAAAAAGTTTGTGTTACTCTTTGAGCGGTATCTTTATAATATTCAAATGTAACGTCCGGTGATTGTTTGATTAACCTTAAAAGTCTAACTAAATCTTCTTAATGACTTTCGGTTTTTATAAATTTCTAATTAAACTACAATAAACTGGACTGTCATTTTGCCGACCGCGGTCCGATTAGATGTAAGATTTTATGTGGAGGTGTATGTAAAGTTCATTCAATTAGTTGAGTTTTTTGAGGCGTAATTGCAGCCAATTAATATATAGCCGTTATATAAGTATTTTTACATTATAAATACTTAAAAACCCTTCTTTAATAAGTAAGATTGTTTTTATATTCGAGAACATATTGTGTTAGTCTGAAAGTGCATAAGAAAACTAAAATATGTCAAGAGTAATTTATCTATTTTCCACGTAATTGAGTTTTTGTTTCAACTTACTTGTGGTTGAGCAGATCTACTGGGCGATGAGCTGGGCGGGCTGGTGACGGGGCGTGATGATGAGCAGGGCGGTGATGTTATTCCTGTAGCTGATGTACCTGCGTTAAAAAAATACAGTTAAGGCAAAAAGATGGTAATGAGTGAAGTTTCAGTGTCTATCGGACCTTGTCGTCTTTCCTCGTCACTCTTCGGCACAACAGCGAGGCCCGCGAAGTGGGAAGAGCATCTAAGACGCGCACGATCAGACAGACATCAAATAGGGGTCAAGAAACATTTTTGTCTTCTTATTATATATATCTTTTTTTTAACAATAGGGGGCCAACGAGAAATCTGAGCCTTTTTACGACTACCGACGCCCATAGACATCCACATAATTACTATACAGTCCTCGTAGTTACAATAAAACGGATTTTATCATGGTTAATTTAATTATTTAATTAGCCCAAAGTTTCAGAAGCTTTACAGCGACCATGGCCGCGGGTGGACATACAAAAATTTAATAATCCGCGATGAAATCCGTAAAGTAGTTTTATTGTAATGAGTAACATTCGCGTCAACGTAGGACATTAATATTGTAAAACAGTCCTTGTAGCTTTTGTTTAGTCCCCCAAAAGGCCTATCCACTGGTCCTTCGAGCCGGGTCGCTTGCTTGCACACGATTCAATTGATCGGGATGGGAATGCCACACTTTACACTGCATTTAGCTTCCGCAGCACTTCCCAGCATTAGTAGGACAATTTTTTTTATATCAGAATATCATCGTCCCCCTCTTCGTATTTTAAGACATGCGGAACTCTCAAAATTGGCATGAAATTGACATCTAATACTCGATACGATATTATGTGTCAGAGAGAGGGAGTAACACTTTGTTGGTCACGCATTAGGTCAGCTGTTATGAGGCAATTGCAGTACACTATGTTCCATTTGAAAATGAATCTACTAAATATGTAAAGTCCCGATATTATGTGATGTAAAATATTTTCAATGTTAACATTATAAAATGGAAACCTTTGACAGTTTGTTTGCATTAAATATACTCGGAAATTACTCGAGCGATTCGAAAAATTCTTTTACGATCATACTCCTTCATTATATGTGGAGAACACAGAGTTTAAAACATTATTCATCATTATTAAACTAAACCAAAGGTGTGAAAAAATATCTAAGTAAATATTTACATTGCAAAAAAAAAATTACAACTAGCTGTTTCGACGGACGTTGTACTGTCAGAAATTTTATTTGTTGTCATGGTAACGTGTAAAGTTAACCAGACCGAAAGTAAACTTATATTTTTTGTAAATCGATGAATTTGTGTCATATTTTTTAAAATGTATCGTAAAATTCTCCTGATAATAATATATAGCGTTCTGTCACATATTGAATTTGTTTTCATGATAAATTACAAGGCTGCAATTAAAATTTATAATTTTTTTCACATCAATGAATTCTTGCCAAATTTTGTTGAATGTCCATGCGAAGCCGGAGTGGACTGCTAGCATTTCATAAGACGCATAAAGCAATGTTCCTTTTGCACGAGCTTGCGTCTTAAGCTTCGAAGAAATTTGAGTTTCAATACTCGTAACTGGAGTATTACGGCAATGAATATCGTATTTCAATGATTAATAAATTACCTCTTAAATAACGTGAATATTTTATTACTAAACCAATCAAAATGAAAATTGTTTTTGTGGTAACATGAAACCTTTCCGGTATAACGGACTCGTCAAACTTTGTGAAGGAACCTCTGCTAGCATTCGAAAGTTGACCAATTAATTACGGGTATAAGGTATTTTTACTCCGGTTTAAGATTTCGTGTAAATTAAACTTAAAAAATTTGTAAGAGGTAGTGCCATGCTGCATTGCAGCGGTTTTGGTTGGCTCGACCGATGTGGTACCTCTCGCTCACATGATACCGGCGTAAAATGGTCTCTTCGGTGTTGCGTTTCGTGCGGTTTGTGTCTTGTGGTGATAATTTATATTTCTTTTTAACTTTTCTTGTATTTTTAGTAGTAATAGTATTATTATATTGTGTACAGCAGGAATTGCAATGGGCTGGTAACACACTCAGAGGATCAGATGGATGAAGGTCCAGTTAGGGTATGGAGGGAAGGCCGCGTTTGGGAGAACGAAGTGTTGGTCAACCGTTCACCAGGCGGGAAGACGATTTCCGTGCAGTAGTCGGTCGTCTTGGCGTGCATTGGTTGATGCCTTCATCCAGCAATGCATCGACATGTGCTGATAATGATGGTACAGTAGGAACTATTTGCTCACATGATACCGCTGTAAAGGGACAACGATGCGCTCATGTTTCAAACGGTTTGTGTTTACGGTGGTTTCATACAGGCAAGGAGAGACCTCAACACGTCTGCACAAAAGTTATTCGGATGTCTATCGGGGTCAGTAATCATGCAGAGGCTCGGATAACTGCTTTTCCTCTTAATACAATAGAAAAAGAAGTATAGCGAATTTCTTGTAGTGATTTCAGTCTACGATTGTCCCTAACCGTTAGCAGTCTCGTGACCATGGTTATTGTAAAGGTTTTGAAACGCCGGACTAGCTAAATAGATAAATAAATCATCTGTCGCGGTCCATAAGCCGTTAAAGTAGTTTTATGGTAATGAGTAACATTCGTGTAAACTTGGGACATAAATACATTTTTCTTAAAAAAAAGAAGTATGTGCTTTAGACGATACGACTGAGGTTAAACTTTAAATTAATTTAACTTCACCTCATGCTCCAGCTGTCAGAGAAAGAGGAAAGAAAATGTGTGCTCACATCTACCCCGCCCCTATAGTATACAGAAGGTACCTCTCTTTCTGATAACTTTTATCCTCCTCTCAATTTCCGTTTACGTCGTTTCCGTAATTCTCTCTTCGCCCATTAGCCAGCTTACTAGCCAAATCAGTCGTGCGTAAAAATTACGTTCCACACGCAAATCGAGCTCCTTTGTACATTCACGGTAAACGAGCAGGTGGGTCACCGAAAAGCAATCAATTACCGACGCCAATAAACAGCTGCAACACCAGAGGATTCCGGAGGTGGTAGCGTTGCCTGCCTTTGAGATAAGAGTAAGTTTACTCCATATGATCGGATGCGATCCTGAGGGAAAAAATCTTAAATAACAATATAAGATTTTTTACGACAGTACGGAAAAATAAATCAACAAGGGACTAAAAACAAGTAATTATTTTTTTTAATTTAGATGAAAGATGTAAAAGGATGTAAGCGGGAAGAAGTTACAATGGTGTTACGCTAGGCTTATGACATCATGTAGGAGGTGAAGTCTGGCTTTTTCGCCGAGGCCAGCCTGTCACTGGAGGGGTCCTGTTGCCTGCAGATCCGGGACCCTCCACTTACGACGGCTGATGGCTCCCGTAGGGGTTTAGTTGGTATTGCTACCCAATGGCCGAGTCCAACATAGGTCTGGGGGTCTACCCTGGGCTCCCAGGTATCATACGTAAATGCATTCCCCTTCGTCACCACAAAAAAAGGCTTATGACATCATAGTAACGTTGCGATTCACAGTAATGTTCCGAATGAACCACAACAACAACAACAAACAACAACAACAACAACATCTCTTTTACACTCCATAAAGCGACGTATTACGAATTTAATTACCTTGACACTTAAATTACACTGTCCGTGTACCGACTTACAGACAACCACTTTCCCATACCACGCGCCATAACTAAAGAAATGGAAATGTAGCGAAATGTATCAATTTAAGTAGGGCCTGAAATAGTAGTCTGAATAAGAATTTGCAAAGCCCTTGCCCGAGGCGAGCGCCATTTTGGTTATACTTAATGACAAGTTCGATAAGTCTTTAATAGAATTATGTCTGCCAGCGACGGCTGAATTAACTAGATTTTTTTTTAATTAACAGCATTATGACAGCTTTTACCCGGATGAAGGGTAGAAGTTTATTTTTCGAAGGCACGTGTTTACGGCCAGATAGGAGGATGATCGCTGTACAAGACTTGTGATGATAAGTAGTGATGATATTGCGATCTGTGGGCGATCACCAGTATAGTTTAGTAAACATCAGGGAAAAATATAATTTAAGCTATTACGCGTTATCATTATGTTTATTCAATAATAATAAGGAAGTGATGCTTGGAATTTGTACTTTATAGGAAATCAACGTAGCGCCCGTGTTTTGAGAATCGCTTGCGCCAAGCTTACGCGACGGCCGGTTACCTATATATAACACAATGTCGCATTACTTCCTTATTATTATTGATTAATATAACGACAACGAGGTTATACTATGTTTATTTTTTTTTATAGGATGCGGGGCAAACGAGTAATCTGAGCCTTTTTACGACTACCGACGCCCATGAACATCCACACAACTATAATGCCGATGTGATGCCCTACTTTGTCCCCCCACAATGGGCCACCGGCTACTCACAAACCGCACGAAACGCGACACTGAAGATGCCTTACTGCGGTATAATGCGAGATCTCCCCGGTCGTGCCGGCCAATACCGTTGCATAGGAGGAGATAGTGTCATGCACAATGCATGACACTTCCTCCTCCTATGCAGCATGGCACTAAAATAGAGATAATGATGTCCCATAAAAGAGAAGCTCACTTGGTGGCCGATGGTTTGTGCTTCTTAACGTGTAGTACGGTGGTGGTGCGTTCTTCGAAGGCTGCAGCGCCTGTCCGACGTAAGCTGCAAACATACTTCTCATCAAATACAGAAAACACTCAAAAGCTGGTCCCTTGGAAAAGAGGAGAAAAATGGAGGTAAACGCATTCGCCTGACATCAATAATGCGGATCTCGATGTGAATCCCCCCCCCCCCTCATTATACCATATATTTTATAACTTTTTTACACTAAGTGCACAGTTAACAAATTCTTTATTATAACATAATTGTACAAAACTGCTTATTCCATGGAGGAATTTCTTCCAGTAGTCCTGCTACATGAAAACATGCATGACATAAGCAATATTTGTGTTAGATACATTACATTTATTATAATAAAAAAAAACTCTGAAGAAGAGAATATAGCAGCAGGGACTTGACCATGGAAATGAAGGGCCACAAGAAAATTACACGATCATTGTTTCTAGATGTATACTTGATTTGCTGTAAAGATTAACAATGTCGACACATAACTACCTAATCCAAAGGATTAATAAAATATATTTATAAGGCACAAACTCAAATTAAGTGAATGCTACATAACAGCCAAATATAACATATACATATTTATTATAATTGACGAAGAAAGTGAATTGAAAAGAAAGTGACGATAGCATGGGAGGGTGCTGCTGCTTAATCCACCACCAGAGTGGTGGCTGACTGATACGTTATATGTTCCTTCATCATCATCATAATCAGCCCTTATCGGTCCACTGCTGGACATTGGTCTATTACAATGAACGCCAAGACGATCGATTTCCTGCCACTTGCATCCGTCTCGAACCGGCTACTGCACGGAGTTCGTCTTCCCGCCTGGTGAACGGTCGGCCATCAAGGGATTAGTAAAATATTTCCTTTTATAGTGTAAGGGGGGCTACCGACGCCCATGAACATGAGCATCGTTACTATCCGTTTTTTATATTTATAAGGTACAAAGTGATATTAAGGGAATGCTACATCACAGCCAAGTATGGCCGTACACCTTTGGGTAAAATGTTGGCATAGTAATATTAGTACTCACATCGCCTTGTTTTCAGCGTATAATGTTCAGTGTCCCATTGGAAGAGGGAGAGGAAAGAGGGGCACACATCTGCATAACATAACAATATTACTATCATCGTCCTAGCCAAATTTAGGACACGGCGGTCATCTCCATAGAGACGAGCAATCCGCGTAGCACATAATATAGTGCGAAAGTGTGTGCGCAGGCACAAATTGAATCCCTGTCCCCTTACTCTCCTATTCCGATGGGACGGTCCGACACGGCCAGAGAGATATCAGCGCAGGACCAACTTCCTGAATCCGGACTGTTATTAGAAACTGAAAAGTTAATCTGCATATCAACTATGTGGATGTTACTCCACTTCTGTAGTCACACTTAAGCTCAAACTGAGAGTTTTTATCCTTATACAATAAAACAATACTTACAGAGGGGTGGTCCATTGCTCCCCCTTAAGTAAGGGTTTCCGTACGTGGCAGCGTACCTTACGTCCACTCCGCTCATCACCACACCGGGATTTGCCATTGGTATTACTGAAGAGAAAATAAATATTATTCATTGACAAAAAACACAGAGTGCGTAAGATGTCAGTTCCAATATTCGTATGATGTTTACACCTTAGCAACGAGTAAGATTCTGCAGTGAAAGAGACGTAACCTTAATAAAGAAGTAACCTTGGTGTTGGGATTAGTGTTTTTTTAGAAGGCAAACGAGAAATTGGAGCATTTTTAGGACCATCGACGCCTATGAACATAAACATAATTACTATGTCGATACGTTACGTGTCTCCCCCCCCCCCCCTCTCAATAGGCCACCGGTTACTCTCAAACCGCACAAAACGCGACACTGAAGATACCATTTTACGACGGTATCATGTGAGTGACAGGTGCCTCCACGGCCGTGCCGGCCCAATTCCGTTGCATAGGAGGATGTAGTGTCATGTACTATGCATGGCACTACCTCCTGTTATGTAGCAAGGCAATACTTCTTCCTAAAGTGTAAATATTCCGTTACATTTAACTCTTTTTTTCATACCGCGGGTTCTAAACATTTTAACGACTCAAGTAAAAACTCTCACTGCATTCAAAGTGTACAGTCACCAATTTTGTTCAACGAGGCATATATGCGCTGGAGCCAATACTGCATTGTAGCTGAATTAGGCTGGCACCACTGATATAATAGCTACCGCACACTAACAACAGAGCCGCTTTCTATTTTACACCATTTTTTTTCATACATTCATAATCTCTACTTAGTGATAAACCAGAAATGTAAGAAATTCTATTGATGCACTGCGGACGAGCCGGGACGAATAGGGAAATATGTCTCGAGCGTTTAAAACCGGCGTAAAGTGTCAATCTTGGCGCGTCTTTTCTGGTTTTGTATTCAATGATCGATTACACACCTGTTAAATAAAAACATAGATCTATATAACCGTGTAGCTACCTATGTGACCGTTGGCAGTCATCATTGGCTTCAACACTTCATTTGCCCCATATGAGTTTTAAACGTCCTGCCCTGAAAAGACAATCTGTATAGACAATCCTCGGCAGCCGCGAACGTGCCGTGCTCTCATCTGCAGGAAACCGGTAGGTCTGACAAGGCTGAAGCGCCCTCAATCCAGTTAGGTCTTAGCCTTTAGCATTGATACTCGAATATTTATCATTAAAAAAGAAACAATTACTTGACTTACCATCAGGTCCTACTACCCCGCCTATCCTTCCACAGCTCGCCTGTCTATTCAGCGACCCGCAGTGGCTCTGATACGTGGACATGTCCGCACTCCTCGATAAGGAGCCAGTTAGAGAGTCGCTGGACTGTGGCGGGGCGTAGTCCCTGGAGTAATCCACGTATGGGACGTAACCGGTTTGGTCGTGAGCCTGCAACACACATGCTTATGACATTGTTGAAGATTGTGCCAGATCTGTCCTGGATCTGTTTGCAATAGGGGCACCTATTGGTCTTCACACCTCAAGTGGCCTATGGCAACCGCAGAGTAGTAGTGGATATTCCTTCCATCTCTCTCACACATCCTTCGGATTCTATTGTGGAGTGCTAGAACTTAATCAGATTTCCTCCTTACGAAAACAAAAACTGTTGTTCATTAATAGTAATGTGTCTGGCGAAATTTCATGGAAAGGGGGAGGTTTATTTCAGTCGCGATACCTACCCAAAGTGGCAGCTATGTTACCGCACTCTGTGAGTTTCCAGTGGTCCATTAGAAGACTGGAGGGAATGATAAAGCGTCTGCGGATGTTTCTGGCTGTTGGTCCAAAAGGCCTGCCTATATTATATGACCATATACTCGTCATCTATTGTTTTAATAAGAGGTTTTGCCATGCTTCATCACAGTGGTATGGGGCTAGCATGACCGATGAGGCAGCTCTCGCTTACATTACACTATCGTAAAGTGGCAGCTATGCTGTCACGTATAATGCAGCTGCGTCTAATGCAGTCCGCTTGTCTGATTATTTTTTATAAGGAAAAGACCATAAAGCACCGTCCAACTAAGCCTGGGTGAGCTGGAAGGATGTGTCAAGTTTCAGCCACTGTGGACGTTTATCATAGATCTATCAGCGACAGGACATCCTAGTGACTGGCTGGTCCGTGGCTGAAGACCGGTCTTCACCATGTAATGGTCACTACCGCTCTTAGATCAATCCCGATAATGCTGAAGCCTTACATGGGATTAGGCTTAGCCAGCCTGAGCCCCCAGGTACGGAAGTGGTGGATAACAGGAACCCCTGGATAGCGTCTTCTACGTACCCCAACCCGTCACCTACAAAGCGGGTCAGCATCTGCTACTCACTCACTTCGAAGCCACCTTTCGGGACATCATGTCTTCGCAAAAATAAGGCTCCGCCGCCCAATATCCATCACTTTCCAGCATCGCATAAATGACGCTTGATAATGATCTCCTGACTGCTAAGTATTATCTACAGGTTGTAGCGTATGTACCGTGTACTCTGCAGCAGCACGTGACTGAATTCTGAACCAACACTGTTTAGTCTTAATTATTACGTTAAGAAGAAATATAGTTTAAAAGATCCTCCTCGATTTTATTTTGCTTTTATATTAAACAAATAATCCACACCGTCATAATTTGGTTTCGAAATTCAAAGGTTACAAAGTGAGAAGTGTAACACCGCATACTAAGTAAGCCAAAAACACGAGTTGACAAGATATTTTATTCATGATACCAGAAAAAAAAACTATAATTAAAATTCAAATATTCAAAGTATTTTGAATAATATGAAGCCTTATAAAGTACACCGTGGGTAGAAATAATTCGAAACGTGACTTGGATTCGAGACGAGAAAATGTAATGTAGACCGCTCACCAAACTACATCCATTTTCTCTTTGATGTAACATTTGTTGTATTTAATTGCTGAACATATGCCTCGAATAAAGTTATACCTGCTCTATAAACAAGGGTTATCCCGTATATTTGAGATTGAGATCTTTATCAATACAATTTGAAATTGTTGCATCAATAATTATTGTAGGTTTATAATTTATATTCCCTTCAAGAATAAATAATACCTAAAAAAGTTCACCGAAGAACACGACTAAGTATGATGGAATAGGGAATGTAATTCTGTTCTAGTTTACGTTCTTAGTGTACTGGTTTACGGTCTTACTTAAAACCGGTAAGAATTCGTAGTTAAAAACATAATAAAAACCTACTTCGACGTTGTGCCGGTTCCAGTACAAATGATATTATGATTTGTTTCAACAAAACAGTAAATTTCTATGTCAAATTAATTGATATAACTATCTGCTCTATTTTAGCTAAACATTGAATGTATTATATATCTTCCTAGCACATCAAGATGGCATATTCCCTAGCACTAACATCTATATCTCGGCAACGACAACTGCAGTATACCCTTACCTTGTGACGTCAATGGTCAAGTGAAGTCAAAGTGCTATGGTACAGTGCACTGATATACATCAGTATTCAACGGTACACAATCAGTAAGCAACGGGTCGAGAAACGGGAGTTCAAAGGAGAATATAAACATATTCACATAAATGTTCTACAAATAATGTAGCTGAATACTCCTGTAATTCGTACCTTGAAATGTAGATTGTTGATTTGATGGTTGAAATCTCCGCTGTACCTCTGATACTGCTTCATCAGTTTGTTATCATAGCCTGACTCTGGCAGAGGGACCGGCCCTGCGAGCGGCAGGCCCAAGTTAGTAGTTAGTTGTAAGGTAGATCGAAACTCTGTTTCGACTTCGTTGTTGGACGCTTCCTGAAATAGTAATGATTCATTGAAATATTTTAAATTTTTGTGTAAAATACTAGTCACTGCCTTTATTATTATGCCTTATATGGGCGTCGGTTGTATACAACGGACGCCCATATATCATGCATAATTGCATATGCAACAGTAATATAACACAGTTGCATGTGCAACTGTACACCACTTTTGTGTGGACCTCTTTTTATTCTACAGTTCATTGGGCCACCAAAACTAAAAAAACCCTCGAAACGCGGCAGCGTTAACTGGCATTGAAGATTATTCAAGCTAGAGGTAGTAACCCTGTCAAGCAGGTCCTGAGAGTATTTAGTCTGAGTGTACACTCATTGGAAGTATTAGATTCCATTTGAATTTCTAGAAATAATAAGTAACATTGTAAAGTGGACACGTCAACTTGGCTTAGTAGTTATCAATAAGAAGGACTCCTACAGTCCTTATCTGCCACCTGCCCCTGATAGTACATAGGTGTGTGCGCAGACATAAAGAAGTATAAAGTGCACTTGTCACTGTCCCCGTCGCCTTATCTACGCAGGGTGGTAGTTAATTTTAAACTAGGATCGGTCCATTGGAGGGGAAGAGGAAAAGAGGGCAATGCGTCTATATGACAACAATACGTATGTCTATGGACATTGTGTTGTAGTGTCGAATGGCTTCGATTGGTTGCTATCCCCTCAATACTATAAAAAACGACCACACAACTGTAGGCAAAAGAGTTGCAGGACCGATGGATTAATTTGTCCTTCGGGACACGAGCATGCAACACCGCGGTATCCTGTCAATACTGTTATTAGAAATTTAAAAATTCTAGTAACTCATCAATTTTTGGACAGGCCCGGAACAAAAATCGGATATTTGTAATCGAACATGCTCACCACCAGACCTGTGCCTGACACTCGTCATACCACTCGCAACATAGCAATGGAGCTTCTCTACACTTTCACAGCATAAGCTCAGGTTCAGAGGAAATTAGACCACAAGATATCCAACCGCAGTCCCGACTATGGTTCGATAAGACAAGACTCGCTCACCAAATCACAGCTGCCTTCGACCTGCCGTAGTTCCAGTTTGAAGTCGCTGATGTTGGAACTTCGATCACAGTCTCTGAACGGGTCAGCACAGCTCTTCCCAAGGTCAGTAAGGTCGGGTTTCTTCACTTCAGACCCCTTTGACCTCCGATTGCAGATCATGATGAAGAGCATCACGATAAAAACGAGAACGGCAACAAACGCACCAGACGCGGCGATGATAAAGAAGTTCATGGATTCTGCAACAAATGCAAGTGTCAAGACGATGTAGGCAATTTTTAAGCTTGAAGCTACTAGGATATTGGAGACGCTAGAAAGCTGCCTACGTAAAACATATATCATTTAGCGCTTTCGGCATGATTCATTTATCCACGGATGGTCAAAATTTAGAAATAAATAGTACCATGCTACATTGCAGCGGAATCGGGCCGGCATGACCGAGAAGTTACCTCTCGCCCACATCAAAGAGACATCTTGAGCGTAGCGTTTCATGTGGTTTGTGAGTAGCCGGTGGCCCATTAGGGGAGGGGGAAGGAGCGCGACGCATCGGCATAGGTGTTATGCAGATATTCATGGGCAGACGTAAGAAGGCTCCGGTTGCTCGTTTGTTCCCCTTTCTGTTAAAGAAATTGCATAAAAAATTGTATGATGGTTGTTTATTCGGTATCGGATAGTTCGTTAACGCAATTATGCAGCTAATAAAAAATAATAATTATTGTGTCAAATGTACAAAGCGTATCTTAGACTTATCCTACACTAACATTGTTTGACGTTTGTTTTAAGAAACTGGCTGAGGTGACGGTGTGTCATAGCGGCTCATTACAAAATCTTTAGCGGCCTCTCCATTATATTGTACCTCTCCCAAATGACCCTTACCTTCCCGTGAGGTGAAGGAGACTTACACATCTGCATGGCCACACTGATGTGAACATAAATACTTGTATTTGCCAACCAGGCGCAATGACTTCCGCTAGTTTCCCCCCCCCCCCTCTCAGTACTTAATTTAAAACAAAACCCCAAGCTGTATTTACCGGATTTTCATGTGGTTCTTACCAATGGCCGCAACGATTGTCGAAGAAGACTTTAGCTTATAATTGCCCCTGCTAATTACGGATGAAGCCGGGGCAGACCGCTAGTGCTTTATTAAAAATAAACACTCACTATCTGGCACCAGGTTTATCTCAATACTGTCCGTCCCATATGCGTTGGAGACGGTGCAGTTATACATCCCGAAATGCTTCGGTACACTTTTTCTTATTACAAGTGTCGATTTGGTCAGACCTCCGTCCAGAGACTCTTCCAGAAAAGCGAACTCCTGCGAAAAAAGTTTATATTTTATATCGTTTTTATAGTCATAATAATCATTATAATCTTTATCATCAGTCGGATGACGTCCGCTGCTGGACATATGCCTCCCCCACAGAGCGCCATAGGTCAAGGTCGCGAGCTACTTGCATCCGGCGGCTCCCCGCCACCGTAAGCAAGTCGCCAGTCCATTGGGTAGGAGGCCGTCAATCCGTCTTCTGGTGCGGGGCCGCCACTCGAGAACCTTTTTCCCCAACCGTTACCGGTTCTGCAAGTAATGTGGCCTGCCCATTGCCACTTCAGTTTGCTCATTCTCCGAGCTGTGTCGGTTATCCTGGTTCTTTTGCGGATTTCCGAATTTCGGACCACATCTCGCAAAGAAATACCAAGCATAACTCTTTCCATTGCACTCTGAGTAACAGTGAGTGAGACTGTTTAAGAGGCCCAATTGTTTTATAGTATGGGGAGGCAAATGGCTAGTCAGAGCCTTTTGATGACCAATGCAGGAAGTAGAAGAATACGGGGCAAACAAGAAATCGGTGCCTTTTGACGTCTATAGACGACCATGAACATCTACAATATTATTATGCCGATATGTGGTTGTCGTTTCCTCCCCCCCCCCCATTGGCCACCGGCTACACCCAAATCGCACGAAACGCAACACTGAAGATGTCAGTTTGCAGCGGTATTATGTGAGCGAGAGGTACCCCCCCGGTCGTGCCGGCCCAATTCCTTTGCATAGCAAGACGTAGTGCCAACTATGTCCTCCTATGTAACATGGCACTACCTCTTCCTAAAATCAAAGCTGTTACGTTGCAGTGGTTTTCATTTGTGCCGGACCAATTTGTCTGCAATGCGGGGTGCAATATGCTAATTTATGTTACTGAAATAGCCATATAACAGAACTAATAATATAATGTAAAATAAAATCGACGAAAAGCTTCACGTGCAGTCGGATACTAAATGTATTACATGTTCCAGAAATAACTACAAGGGGCTTGGATCACGTTCACACCGGCCTGGTACCGTGAAATAAGTGCCAAATATTTTGCTAAAGGATTTCCCCTAAATCCAGACGCCGTCACCAGGAAATTGGGGAAAGAATTTATTTCCGGGGACTGTCGCGTTCCGGTGTTCTGTAGAATATATTTTCATGCATCATCATCAGCAGGTGTGTATGACAATGGACATTCATGCAATGAATATTCTGATGCTCCACTGGAGCAGAGGTATGGTGGTTGCATGTGAATTCTAATACCGCCTAGGTAATTTAAAATTGCTGCCCATTTGTGTATTTTTCAATAAAATTCATTAATTTATTAAGTCAATATAATAATAAATAATATAATAATAAAATTCATTAAGTCGGACGATGTCCACTGTTGGACTTAGTGCTCCCCGTTAAGCGGCTGCGTAGTTCTTAGAACCACCCTAAATGCCAAATTTCAGATTGATTAGTCTCGTAATTTAGGATGGGCATTGATAGATCATTCAAATAGGCAATACACTATATAGACATGCCCGGGATGTGAATTGGTGCGGGCTGCCCTGCACGCGGGCATGTCTGACCAGTGAAGTCCACGCTTTAGCTAATCAGAAAGGATTGATATACCTGATACTTTGTTTTATTATCCATATATATTATAACCGTTATATGTCGCGCCCCATTCTCTCTACTGAACCCATTTACTTTATTAATTAATATTTTTGCGTCATAGTACGTCACTATTCATTAATGGCGGCCATTGCTAACCGCACAGCTAGATGTTTTGGTCTCGAACTTACAGTTTAATTTGCCGTAGCGTCACGAATGTCCATTCAGACAAGTTACAAATGACGTGATACACGTATACGTTACGTGCAGCTCGTCTATTGGCTAATTCGATGTTCCTACCCTATCCACGATTGATGTAGCCCAATTTGAATGATACCTCTCTGAGAAGCTAAGAAGAAATACACGTTTCATTTCATATTTCCCAAAATTAATCGCAGGCTGTTATTAGTCCTAAATTCGCATAACTATATGTAGCTAAACACACGCCGCTAGACTAGAAAAGCTTTAAATAGGATTCCATATTAACTCAACTGCAATAAACGCAGGCACCGTACGCATGTATGTATGTAGATTCCAATGTTTCTTTTTTAACGAATTTTTATATGAGCACGCGAATGTGTTAGATTCCTTATTAGGTAAGAAGTAATAATGAAATATATTTTAATCAATCAAGTTTTGTTGTTTTTTGTTTGAAGTTACACAAATTGTTTGAGCAATACTTAACGTTTAAGTCATTTTATAATATAAATTTTATTGTTATAAACTTACTCCATAAGTTATATCTCGAACTGTTAAAATAACCCATAAATGTTATTATTCTAAGCTGACTTAATTATATATATGGCTTATAAAATAAATAAGAATTAAAAAATATATATGTTTTCAATTTAATACTATATAATAACACCAGAGGACTTAATGTCTTAACATTAATACAATGAATAAAGCCTGAGATAAATTTCTTACTCCAAGAACAATTCGTTAATTCTAGTGTCAATAATTTTGTATTCAGAGCTAGCGACTTTGGAATATAACTTAAATCCCCAGTTTAGTCAAAGAGCTTAATAAGCTGGCACGCCACTTATAAGGCAATTGTCTTATTCTTATTATCATTAATTATTTAGTCAAATGTCTTAAGTGTTAGTTCGTTTTCACAAAATGCACAGGTTCACTTACAAGTGGAATTAATTATTGGATGCAGTGTAAGTGTACATTTAAACTATATATTATACTAGATACCGATAGTGCATTAATTAGTCAGAATTTCTGCAATTTATCACGAAATGTCTTGTATATCTTTTTTTTTCATTCGTTCGCGAGGAACCTGATTCTTCGGAAGAATATTATTTTATCTACGGATGAATAGAAACGCTCGGGAATAAACCAAATATTATGACAAATTATGACTTGATAGGACTACTATCTATAACTGACAAATCACTTGGATTACTCGCTATCAAATTTAAAATGGCTTGCAGAATTTTCTCGAGCAGTTTGTTAGTCTTTAACTCTCCTTATAACAAAAATTATGCTAACAGTATTTATTGCGATTTGTTAAGTATTCTATAATCCCGAAGCTTTTACGTTTCAGAAGCTTTACGGCTACCGTGGCCACGGGCGGACTGAGATGGCGGAGCTCGTGTTGTCACAAATTTAAAAGCATCCGAAGTATTTTATGTTTATTGAGTTGTTGCGTACTAGTAAAAAAAGTACAGAAGTCAGAAAATAGATGTACTTCTACACGAAGATAAATTACTTTTAAAACTGTTATGTTAGTACACATGATAAAGACTTTATGTATCGCAGAATAGGACGTTAAAGTTGATATCACATTTTAATCTCGCCTGAAAACGGATCACAAATAAAAGTATTCCAGCATCCGCGATGTATCTTATTGCTTTCTACTATTTCATATCTTGTAATCCATATCATGTTATGGAACAGACATCGAAATACATCGCATGATATATTTTCTGCTGTCATAATTGTACTGGTATCATACGTTTCATTGGTCAACTGGCAATCGTGTTGAGAGTCTGAAGTGTGAGATAGTCCAATGACGCATTGCAGTTTAATTAGCTGGACACGACTAGGAGGTACCTCTCGCTCACGTACCGCAGCAAACTGATAGTTATGCTGTTGACGGGTTCAGGTTAATGGGCGTCTATAGTCACCAGATTAGCTCCGATTGCTAGTTTTCCCTTAAATAAAAGCAATTAATAAATATCAGTAAAAATCTCGATATGTGCTGTGTGTCTACAATGTGCTAAAAAAATATAAAGGAAAGTAATGTCCTCCATCCTAGTCAATTTCGGCCACGGCAATCTGTTTGTTCACTCTCCTATCTGTACAATCTGGACACGACCGGAGAGAAATCAGGCGCAGGACCGACAGCTAAAATTGAAATGACAGGCGTGTCACACCACAAGCTTTGCGACTTCGGACTGCTATCAGAAATTGAACAATACCAATCCTACCAGGACTCGGACCTAGGACCTCACTAATGTGGTAGAACATGCTTTCCACCAGCCCACGAGGCAGTCGAAAAAATATCCATATATCGATTTTCTTTAATTATTATTAGGCTATAATTAATACATACGTGATCATGGAATGAGTTTATCTCGTTGCCACCAAACGTCCAAATGACGAGGTCGGGTTTCGGTATCGAGAAAGAAGTGCACTCGATTCTGACGCTTCCACCTTCAACACCGTACTGCGTCCTATTGGATCGGATCTTAGGAGGACCTAAAGAGAGGAAGAGTATAAGTCAATAAAAGAAGAGTATACTTGTAGGGAGAGATAGTGCCTGTCATGCATGATGCATGACACCACATCGTCCTGTGCATCAGAAACGGGTTGGCATTAAATCTTCGATGTAACTCTCGCTCACTTGATACCGGCGTAAAGTGACAACGTGGCTGTCGCGTTTTGTGCGGCTTGTAATTAGCCGGTGGCACATTGAGAAGGGGATGACAGGAGTACATCGCATCTGTGTAACAATCATGCGAATGTCCATGGGCGTCGTAGTCATCAAAATGCTCCGATTTTTCGTTTGGCCCCTTGTGCTATAAAAAACTACAATAATTCATTATTTTTATAGCAACTATCGATGAACAAAACAACTGCTTTGGTCAATGGACCAAATGGTTTACAAAAATGCAAGAAACACGATTTCATACTGACCTGATATTCTAAAGTATTCATGATGTACAAACATACATTTTAGACAAGAAACCTTAAGAGCAGGATTTTAAGTCGTTCAATTTGAAAGAAGTGCATAAATCAAACGTATTTTTTGTACCATCAAACCTTTCATTTATAATATTCATAAATTTTAATTTAACATATTAACGGGTTTGTAACGTAAACCTTACGCGTATCATTTTAAGTTGTTTTTACAATGCGTTATTTTACATTGTGCATGCCTTTTATACGGTCGGATTTGAGAAGCTGACTGTGTATATTAGTATTTTTTGTAAACCAATAGATGGGCAATATGAACTATCACAAATCCATATAAAACACCATAGAGGTAATAAATACATAAAGGAGACACCACACTAAAACACGTCTGTCTAAGCAGAGAAAGTAAATGTGGTTTACTATCTGTCTCTTTTTTTCCATTAATTCCTGTCTGTTCAATGCGCATGCGAGATTAGATAGACAAAGATAGCAATGCATTTTCATCTTCCTTCTCTATTAACCAACACGTATACTCGCAGTAGGTCTCGCACGTAAGGCGTCTCTTCTCCATCTATATTATCATTATGATAAAAGCCGACAGCATAGTTGTGTGTGCTTTTTAATGTCTACCAGCGGTAGATACCTCTTGTGTGCCACCGGACACAAACCGTACAAAATTCTACATCAAAGTTGACTCTTTACGGTGATATCATGTGTGCAAAAGGTACCTCTACGGTCATGGACGATGGCAAAATTCACCTGAAATCCAATGTGGCTGTCTATTATTAATTATTCCAAGCCAGCCTAGAATCTCTACAGTGAAATAATTTCACTGATAAAATGTCACAGTAAATCTTACCCTTAACGTAAACCATAGCTAAAGCTTCGATATCCAGGTAATTGTCTATACTAGCTCTGCACCAGTATTTCCCCGCAGTGTTCTTGTTCACGGTGACAGTTAAGTTTGAAGTCTTGCCGACTCTCTGCAAGCAAAATGTCGATTCAGCTTCAAATCTAGAATCCAGGTTTTGAGACCCGGATCGACCCAAAAAAAAAATCTCATAGGATTTTTTTTATTTGTAATAACTGCTCCATTCATTTCGATGTTCCGGAGTCGGCTACCGTACAATTAAAGCGCAATTTTCTTCAAAATACTACTTCAACGTGGCTTCAGCTGCCGCCCCCTGTGTTTTATGACCGATACATTTATTATATTTGTGGTCTCAAAGAGCGGCAACGTAACTGAGAAACTTCTGATATTGTAGGTATCTGTGGGCATCGGTACTCACTTGCCTTTCGGTGACCCGACTTATCGTTTGGCCCCCATACTGCAATTTTTTTTTTAGTCAAAATGTTGGCAGTGCAACACCCCCGTGCCTAGTAGTCGGGGCCTTTTTATAACTACCGACGTCCATAAACTATATAATAAGTATACAAATGTGTTGTCTAGCATTCCTCCTCACCTCCAATGGACCGCCAGCTACTCAGAAACAGGACGAAACGCGGCAGCGCCACTGTCACTTTACGCCGGTATCATATGAGCTAGGTATAATGTATGGTCATGCGCAGTCGGCTACTTCATTAAAGGTGGCCCATTAAAGCCATAATTCGGCTACAAGGACATTGTTTTTGTAGGCCATCATTGTAAGCAGGGCGTGTTTTGCGTATTGTATGTA
Organism: Eumaeus atala; assembly: GCA_017140195.1. NCBI lineage: Eukaryota > Metazoa > Arthropoda > Insecta > Lepidoptera > Lycaenidae > Eumaeus > Eumaeus atala. The sequence continues at coordinate 183,155 of JAFELO010001916.1, forward strand.
TATGATCCGCATATGGGGCATTGCTGACTTTAAATAAAAGCGAACGGGTAATGTTCCCTTTCAACATACCACGCGCATACTTGCTTCGGTTTTGGTTTGATAAAAATCGGTTAATTAAAAAATGTTGGAATATCCATAAGCCGGTTATCCGGAAAATCGATACATATGAATCGACGAACGTCTGTTGAGAATCGTACTGAAGTCACTGGTCGCACAAGTGGTCAGGTAGAAAATACTGGCATAGATGTGTTGCCAACAAGTGTTTCATTTATTCATAAGGAATTCCATCCGAGATACAACGATCCGGCCCTATCTATTAATGTCCACAGTCGCCATTCACAGGTTCACAAAGACGGCCAATTTGACGTGTATGAGTTATTCAAAATGGGACCTTCCAGGAAGGTTGAAAGGTCCATTTTGAGATACATTTGGGTGTCATCAAATTATACCTTGATATCCTGGGTCTAGGAGGAATCCATATTTTACAATGTGTACCCATCTAACTACACACATTGTTGTTAATGATTGTAAAATTACTATGGACGTCATACGGCTTACATACATACATATAAATAGATAACTATATGCCATACAAAGCTTGACAAAAAATCTAACATTTAATAACTAATACACTCATGCAGACCAGTAAAAAAATTATATAAAAAGTATTTTTATTGTAACATACTGAATGTTACATTCAGTGTTAAAATCTTCTATCTACCTATCACTAAATTCGTCCAAGTATGTTTCGCTCGTCAAGCAGCTGAAAATCGGCCTGCGCCTTAATTCTGTCTACAGTAGGTTTGCCGTCCATTAGGAACAATAATAATGTGTGGACTATTACACCCTTAATCCAAGCCCAGGGCGACGTAAAAGTCGTCAAAGGGCAATGGCCTCTTAGGGTGTAGGAGGCTTCGGCGACCTGGTTGTTTGGTGTCCCGTCTGCTTCATAGTGACAGTGAAATAAACGGGAGCACCGGACAGTGGTCGCGCCGAGTGATGGTGGTACTGTCAATTGGATCGGCGACTGGCAGCAGTGGCGCTAGTCCGAAACCTGCATTGGATTGGCAATCACAGATTAGGTTTCGGACCGCAATGCCAAGGAGGTGAATCTGTGTTACGAGAGCTAAAAAAGATTTTCAATTTCGTCCTTCAGCGGGTCGTACCTCCCAGGGCATGGCTTGGAAGTGACGTTGTTCTGTCTTTTAAGCAGGGTAACAAATCACTTCTTCAAAATTACAGACCAATTGCACATCCCGGTCATATTTACAAGTTATTCCCAAGAGTCTTGACGAATTGTGTCATCACAAAGATTGGCGAATTCTAGCCACCAGTGCAGGCTGGGTTTCGCAGAGGATTTTGCACCACGGACCACATTTTCACCATAAGGCAAGTTGTACAAAAGGCACATGAGTACACACAGCCGCTGTACCTTACCCTTGTGGACAATGAAAAAGCTTTTGACTCTGTCGATACTTGGGCTGTTTTGGAAGCTATACATCCATGTTAGGTCGATTAGCGATACGCCGAAATACTGAGAGCATTGCATGACGCTGCATTTATGTCCGTTCTGATCAAACAAGGCCAATCCAATTGTATCGAAGAGTGTGACAGGGGGATTTCGTTTCCCGGAAACTGTTCAATAATGCTTTGGAGGACGTCTTCAAGACATTAAACTGGGCAGAATTCGGCATAAATATTAACTGCGAGTACCTCTTACATCTTCGTTGCGCCGACGTAGGAGAGCTTGCACGAAATGTTGCACAACCTAAATGAATTCCCCCGACGTATTGGGATGAATTTGGACAAGACAAAGGCCATGTTCAACGAACATGTATATATTATGTAATATAATATAGTTTCAAACCCTAGGCCGGTAAACGTCGATGGTACTATTCTCGGCGTTGTGGACGAATACGTCTACCTCGGGCAACTATTGCAATTAGGATGAAAAAAAAGGAAGCCGATAGAAGGATTCAGTTGGGTTGGGAAGCATTCTGTAAGTATCGACACATTCTCACGTCACCTACACCGCAGAGCTTGAAAACAAAAGTCTTCAACTAATGCAATATCCCCGTGACGACCTACGGGACGGAAACATGACCTCCTAATTTAGGACTGGTCCGCAAGTTTGCGGTTGCTTAACGGGCTATGTTGGGTGTTTCACTATCTGACAGAATTCGTAAAGAATTCATAAGGAAAAGAACTAAGGTATTCGGTATCAAGCTACGAATAAGCTCGCTGAAGTGGCAATGATCACACAACAGATGGCACATGGGCCAGTAAGGTTCTGGAGTGGAGACCGCGTTTAGGAAAAAGAAGTGTTGGTCCACCGTTCACTAGGTGGGAAGACGACCTCCGTGCATTATCCGGTTTGGGATGGATGCGAGTAGCAGGAGATCGGTCGTCTTGGTGTTCATTGAAAGAGGCCTGTGTCTAGCAGTGGACCGATTGGTGCCGATAATGATGAATAATGATGATTACACCACTGTTAAGCCCTGTGCTAAGTACCGCACGGACGTGTATTACATGTACTACGTTATTATAACTCTTTTATAATGTTAAGAAATAGTATGTATTTTTAAGATGTTTATTATAGAAATACGTATAATACAGACCTAGGCGGGTTTGTTGAATATCTGACATAACGCGCTTTGCACACTGCACCAGTTTGTCGTCAATAACATTGCAAATTGTTGAAATAATTGTGAAGAAATTATTTTACAACCATAGAGAATGCTTAAACTATTTACGACTTTCGTCAAAAGTGTCCTCATTTGCACAATTTTCAAAGTACCCTCATTTTTTTGTTCTAAGAATCATTTTTACTGCAAACATCAACTATCTTGCTTCGTGTCGTATAGCAAGACTTCTTTATGTTTCATAATTGATAAAAAAACCATAGTCATAAGGTCCTGGGTTCGAATCCCGGGTCGAACCATACAAAAAGTGCTATTAGGATTTTTCAAATTCTAATAAATATCCGGAGCTAGGAAGTTGGCGATGTCACACCCCGTGAATGTGAATGAGGGAACAGAGTGTGCCCGCGCAGATGGCATCTTATCGATAGAGATGGCCTCTGCAGTTGAAATTCGGCAGGACGTCATTATAGTTAATAATCAGCTTATCATACAACTTTTTACCCGTGAGAAATTTTTAAGACATGGCCCAACGAGCAATTAGAAGCCACACCCATTCAACAGGCTTCAGAAAGCGTTGAGAACCATTATGGTAGTTGATTTGGTAACAATTCTATCTGATCCTAGTGTTCAAACCGATGAAAAAAGGGCTATGCTGATTCAACTCAGGAAAAGACGTTCTACAGGATATAACGAAGCACGAAGCGTTCACGGAAAATGTGTACTCTGTGACATTTAAGAACAATCAGCTGCGACTTTTTTATTGTACATTGGGAGACAAACGAGCAATCAAAGCCTTCCCTACGATTGCTGATGCCCATGAGCATCAGCATAATTACTATGCTGATACGTTTCCCACCTTTCCACCTCCCCCCCACTGGGACACCAGCTACCCACAAACCGCACGAGACGTGACACCGTAGATGTCACTTTACGGCGGTATCAAGTGAGCGAGAGGTACTTATCCGGTCGTGCCATAGGAGGATGTAGTGACATGCACCATTCATGGCTCTACCTCCTC
>JAFELO010001916.1:186902-246487 GCA_017140195.1 Eumaeus atala
TAATATTATAAGGACGAAACATTTGATTGTTTATTTGCATTGAACATGCTTCGATACTAATGAAATGATTAGGAATTTTTTTTTACAATCAGAATCCTACGTTATCATTGATGAACATAGGCATAACATTTTCTAAAGTATAACCAAATGTAAAAAAAATATCAAAGTGAATCCATATTTTGCAGCAGAAATTATTGACAACTAGCTGTCCCGACAGTTCTTCTGACATAAATTGAATTTGCTATCAAAATAAATATCAATATTTTTTTTCTATTTTCGTTATCTGAGAATTTTTGCCATATTTTGTAAAATAACCTTACGAAGCCGTGACGGGCTGCTATTTGCACTTGTGCTAGGGCTGCTCGTAGATTTGGCTACTTTTTTATGAAGATGGCCGAAATTCGCCTAAGAACAAAGTGCTCACAATGACGCGATCCTGCTCGTATCTTAGCCACAGAACCGTGGGTCTCGGGTGCCCATCGACTTCACAACGCAGGGTCTCCCTAGCACCCTCCTCCGCTTCAATGTTCTGAGGTTTCACTTTGAATATTGGTCCATCTGTAAAAAAATATTAATATTTAGTAAGAGAGAATTAGTCCGCAGGTTTGCGGTAGCTTAGCAGGCTATTGAACGTGCTATGCAGGGTATATCTTTATCCGGTAGAATTCGCAACGAAGTCATAAGGCAGAGAACTAAAGTTTCCGACATCACGCGATATACTTCGCACACTGAAGTGACAATGGGCTGGTCACACACTCAGAGGGTCAGATGGCAGATAGGCCACTAAGATTCTGGAGTGAAGACCGCGTTTAGGAAAGCGAAGTGTTGGTCCACCGTTCACCAGATGGGAAGACGATCTCCGCGCAGTAGCCGGTCCGGGAAGATGCGAGTAGCAGGAGATCGGTCGTCTCGACGTTGAAAGAACCTATGTCCAGCAGTGGACCGATAAGGGCTGATAGTGAATGTGATGATGATGATGAGAGAATTGGGCCAGTACGACCGTGGAGGTGCCTCTCGCTCACATGACACAACCGTGAGTAGCCAGTGGCCCGATGGAGAGGAAGAGGGAAGGAGGGCGACGTTATATGCTTTGGCCTCTGTTCCTCGTGACAACAATTCGGATGTATATGGGCTTCGGTTGACGTCAGTAGGCTCACTATGCTTTAAAGTGGGGGGGGGGGCGTAATGCCAATATTTTAATATATTAAGCAATTCGATTTCCTAATTTGAGTTAAACACAACGTTTCTCACACTATGCATTAAGTCATTTCATAGAAAATTGCGATACTGTCAAATATGTTATGAACCGTATGTTACACATATTTTTACAAATACAAAAATGATCTACCCTCAAACTACACTTGAAGTCAAATATTGATGTTTTAAGTGTTAACTTCACGTTAGTGAATGTTACTCATTACAATAAAACTACTTTTACGGATTTTATTGTGGTTTATTTCATTATTTAACTAGCGTGACGTTTCAGAAGCTTTGCAGCAACCATCGCCCACCACCACTCGCCCACCCGTGACCATTGTTGCTGTAAAGCTTCTCAAACGTCGGGCAAGTTAAACAATTAAATAAACTGCGATAAAATCCGTAAAAGTAGTTTTCCTGTAATGAGCTCAAATTGGTTTTTTTTTCGTGATTAAGATAGAATTTCTTTTATTTGCTCATAACATTTATGGACTCTGAAATAGATAGGTGTAGTGCATTTTTTTTCCAAAGTATGTTAATTTGACAACTTTCATTACAATGCTCTGAAAAACTCGTGGACAGTAAAAAAAGGGTAGTAACTCGCGTCGTGAACTCAAGAATTACAATAAAACGCCGCAATTGAGAATTATAATTTGCATATTACTCATTTTCTCCATTCTCCTACTTATTTCAGCTGAACGTAAGCATAGCATAGAACGTTGTATAGTTGACAGAAATTGGGCTTTAAGCGTAACGTATTGCAGTCGAATAGAGCTATTACGTCCATTGTAGTAACCTTACACAACTTGTACTGAGTAATTATGCACTATACGTACTACACTGGCCCAATGGTGAGGGAGGGATGGATTGATAGTATGAGGACAAGGCATCTGCGTAACAATCATGTGCTCGGTCGGGCGTCGGTACTCGTCAAAAGGCTCTGATTTCTCGTTTGCCTCCCTATGCTAAAAAGCACGGTGGCATTATCTGAAGCCCTTCCTTGTACCGCTTTCACCTCCCGGTGCACTAGTACGTCAGCGTATTGTACCAGAGCGCCATACTTTATTAGTTTTAAAGTCGAAAAATATATTATAATTTTTCGACTATAAAACTAATAAAGTATTCCCCTACTAGGTTATTTTGAAATACTCTTATCACCCGGAAACCAATGCCCCTATGCATCCAATACAGTTTATAATAACAAGGGGGTTTATGGTTAGTAAAATAAAATAAATACACCAAAATATGCAGTGCTAGTTTCCGTATTTTTATTGTGAACATCTAGGGGTTAAATCTAACCCTCCGGTCGCAATTGACTGAGATAACTTTTGTTTATCTACGGAGGGTCGAAATTACCCCGGCCCTTAATAAAGCCCTTAAAAACGCCCCATACTTTGGAAATTGCGAAAGAAATTCTCCCATAATAAATGGGGAAGCGAGAATTCGATGGGTGGATTATACTTGTATAACCACGTGCATACATACATATAGAACGTATAATTCACCACTGTCGCGGTTGATATCATTGATTCCTGCACTCTCAAATTCTAAAGTTTTTGAATGCATAGAATATCTGCTCGGCACTTTGATATCAGGGCACCTTCATTGTAAAGCACTACGATTATTCATAGTACTTGTAGTGCTTTGGCAATGTTCCTGCGATTACAGTTCTTTTAAATCTAGCCCTCTTTTTGCTTTCAAATCAATATAATCGACAGTGACAATCACAATAACCATAGTGACACCATGGCAAACTCAACACAGGGTTCCCAAAAGAAAAACAATTTTGTTGCCCACTCTTAGAGAACAACATTACAAGATTGCTGCTACGTTACAATAAAATCACTTTTACGGATTTTATTGCGGCTTATTTAATTATTTAACTAGCCCGATATTTTAGAAGCTTTACAGCAACCATGGTCACGGGTGGTTAAATAAGCCGTGATAAAATCCGTAAAAATAGTTTTATTTTAATGATTAACATTAATGTGAATTTCAGATTGCATTATACTAGCTAGGAAAACAGATTTATCTGATGTGATTAGAATGCTATGGAAGCGAAGAAAAATTCTAGGGCAAGTCTTGGTTGACGAGGCTTGTTTTGTAGGACCATCCTCTCACCCACAGATGAAATGTATGCATCATTATCTCATTTATTTAAGAGCGTGTGTTTCCTCTGTACAATTTACCATTTGCTCCTTTTTTCGGCCAGACTTCGATAAGAGATGCCCATTTAATTTTTGGATCTAGATAAAAGTGTTATAAAAGCTAACTAAATACTCTTATATTCTACCACGACAAAAAAAACAATAATAGTTTTATTGTCGTGGTAGAATATAAGAGAGGACTAAACAGGCGCATCCCCAAAATATGAACACAAGAATACATAAATGATATAGGAGGTAAATGTTGCAAATGCATATGATAAACCGTAGCTTGGCTTGTGAAATTCTATAGTAATATGCGTGTAATAATAATTAGAAAAAAGTTTAGACCGAATTTAGCCAGAAGAACCTGGTACCTCTCACGTGATGCCAGCGCAAAGTAACATCGATACTGGTTCGTTTTCTTTTGCAGCTTATGAGTTTCCGGTGGCCCATTGAATGGGATGAAGGAAGAAGGGCAACGCGTATGCACAACGGTTTACCGTAAGGATGTCAATGCGTGTCGGTAGTTGCCAAATGGATCTGGATGCTCTTTTGTCCCTCTGTGCAATAAAACAACATCATCACCAGCTGGACGACGTCCACTGCTGGACGTAGACCTATCCTGCAGAGCGCCACAGGTCATGATATAATATAATAATACAATACAATAAAATAACAATATTATTTATTGTGTCTGACATTGCCGTTTTGAAATGATATCTTCCTCTTAAGTTCCTTGTTACTCTCCTTGTCTGTCTATCTTGACTACCGTATACCGTAACTTGCGTTGGCCTCGTTTTCCTCACGCACTTGCCATTCATCAGTCTACTCTGAAAACCAAGCGTGCGTATGAAGTTTTACTTATAGAAAAGTCTATATTGTGTGGCGTTATAACGTATCTTCTATATTTCTTTATATTATACAGAAATATAAAGAAGAAAGTAGACAAAATTTGTAGGAAGTTCTTCAAATTTTTACCGGGCCAAACTGCTATGTCGTAGGTGAAATTATCTTCTCCATCATGATTCAAGCCTTGTCGTGGCGGTGGGATCAGTAGCCTGGGTTGAACCCAGAGCGAAGCCAATTTAACCGTGGGGGATCTTTGCACCCACTTTGCAGGAGGGGGCTAAAGATCCGGAGGAAGAAGCTTTCACGGTACCCCTCTTATAGAAAGAGTGAACCAAAAAGCAATACGATGAGGCCCTTATGCGCACGGGGCAAGGGGCGAGGATGGGAACCTCACCCCATTGCACTGTCCCAAAGTCGGTCGGGTTATTCTGTTGCGAGGGAAAAGCCCATCTGTGGAGGTGGAGTCGGTCCCTTAGGGGGCTGACTAGCCGTCGAGGGGCCCTGATGTTTCGTTGTTCCGGGGCACCAAAAGCGGCACTGATGACACTTGCGGTGGTTTTTTTTGGGTATTCGGTACTATAATGTGCCGCGAGCCCCACACACTACTGGACCCCAGCCAGGGGTAGTGAAGACGCGTAATTGCTCTTCCCCGCGTAACAAAAAAAAGGTGCAACTATCTTAAAAATTTGTACAAATATTTGTTTTACGTAACATTGTGAGTAAATTCAAAGCGTTTTTTATAAAGCGTCTAGGCAAATTTTTCGATACCTAAGTATTATGGGAGCGTAAATCTATTTTATATTTCAATCCATCACGATGCCGAACCGATAGCAGAAGCAGAACATTTGTTATTGTGCTCGTAAAATATAGGCCGTCTGGTTTCTTGCTGCAAAGTGACTGCGTAAAAATATTTCTTTATTTTCTGTTGTCCCTTAAACGGATTTTATCGCGCTTCTACAGATTTTCTCGTGGAATGAGACAGAATCACCGCCATGAACAAATACGTCAAAATCCTTCTGCTGTCCTGTTATACAATAATTGTAAGAATATGATTGAGTTATAAATTATATATATATATATATATATATATATATATATATATAATATTCTCATCCATTTATTATTTATAACTTCTTAAACATATTTTTACAATTATGGTATAACAGGACAGCACAAGGATTTTGGCATATCAAAGAGACACTACAATGAATAACATTCGCATATATATATATATATATATATATAATATTCTCATCCATTTATTATTTATAACTTCTTAAACATATTTTTACAATTATGGTATAACAGGACAGCACAAGGATTTTGGCATATCAAAGAGACACTACAATGAATAACATTCGCATAAATATGCGAAAACAATATTTCTTTCTTTGTTGTATATACATTGCCTGTTGTCATGGTAATAAGTCATCGGGGTCGTAGGAGAAACGTATAAGTTTTAGTTCATTCATCTACTTTAAAGCAGTATCAGATGATTGTGAGGTTGTGTGTAATTACGGCCTGACTAGGCCACAATGCAGAGGTAGACTAATATACTAGTTTAACAATTACAAAACTTTAATATGACTATAAGTAGACACTCTGTATATTGCTAGTACTAGATTCAATCATTCGGCTATATCTACTATAACTTCTGCAAGGTTTTTAAAATTAAAGTATTTGCGACTGAATATTAGTCGATCAACCTTTTAAGATTGCCCAATATAAGGTTATGTTATCAAATAATTTAAAATAACTAGCTGATAGTTATTTTATATTTGCGGCTTTATCCATCTTGATTTTCCAGAGATAGGGGTATCATGTAAGCTCTTATAAATAATTGATCACTATCTGTCATTCAAGGACTCTTCGGCTACAGTATCAGTAGCCATTGGAATTTGTGTCAGAATTTCACAGCGACGTGTTTCAGTAGACACTGACGTCACGGCGTCAATTACAATGACACTTGACGTGGCTGGCAACGTGACACGTCGATTTATATAAAAGGTGTTTGAATATGTTGTAGGAGATATAACACAATATAGATAGTTTGAGTTTTTTGTGTGTGTGCGTACGTGTGTGTGTGTGTGTGTGTGTGTGTGTGTGTGTGTGTGGATGTGTGTGTCTGTATGTGTGTATGTGTATAACAATAGTTGTTTTATAATTAATTATTGATTATATTTCCACTTTTGGAATATATGAGAAAAAAATAAGACTTCAATGATTACTAGTTTACTTTTAATATGATTTGTAAATTAGACTGTGATATATTTAACACGACAAATTTTCCGGGATGGGTGCGGTAGCAGGCGATCGGTCATCTTGGCGTTCACTGAGAGAGGCTTATGTCCAGCAGTGGACTGATAAGGGCTGATAATAATAATTATAATAATTGACACATCAATATGTATTCTAAATATACGAAATCACTGGTTTAACGCATCCTTAATCTGTAGAGGGTTTTGATTAATTATTAAATGCATACAATTTCTGATTCATTATTATTGTTTAGGCATTAGTACTTATCTAGTTACCGTAAGTACTAATATATTTGCAAATCATTTTAACTTAGACGAGCTTTTTATAGCAAAAGTGGGCAGACGTGCAACCGGAGCCTTTTGGTACCGACGCCCATGGACTCTCGCATGATTGTTATGTAGATGTCTTCCCTCCTATCCCCCCCCCCTCAATGGGCCAAATATACACAGGTGTTTGTGAAACAGAAAAAAGAATAGAAGTAATTTAAAATTAGAAGTCTCCATATAAGCTTGATATTTTAGCTCAAGCTACATCCAATTCTAACATTATCCCCATTGTTATTTACTACGGATGTGGATCATTAGTTCATTAGGAAGACCAACCATGCTGCATAGGAGGAGGAAGTGTCATGCATGGTGCATGTCACTACATCCACCTATGCAACGGAATTGGGCCGGCACGACCGGGGAGTTACCTCTCGCTCACATAATACCGCCGTACAGTGATATCTTCAGTGTCGCGTTTCGTGCGGTTTATTTGAGTAGCCAGTGGCCTATTAGTGGCATTGGCCGCCAACGCATATCGGCATAGTAATTAGGCGGATGTGTATCAGTGTCGGATGTCATAAAAATGCTCCGTTTTCTCGCTTGTTGTCCTCATATACTAATACGATAAAAGGTTTTATATGGATGTTCATGGGCGTCGGTAGTCGTAAAACGGCTCCGATGGATTGTTTGCCCCCTATTTTATAAAAAATGTGCTCTTACTTACTGGGTTATATATATTTACTGTTTGAAGTGTCTGCTGGAAAATCCTAAAAGTGATACAACGCGAGTTTTCAGGAAACAGCTAGTATACATTAAAAATGAATCAAGACGAAAATTCGTTGCTCGATGAAACGAAAAAAAGTGAACCATCTGTTCATTTTTTTAATTTTCTATTTCGCATACATATAATCTTACAGGCTACCTACCTCAAGTCTCAATGTCAAAGATGTTTGCTGTTAGGTGTGCCTATTGAAAACCCCCAAAAGTGAATCCCGAGCGAGGAAGTTGCAGTCAACGCCCAGTGTGAATTAAAAACGAATCGAAACGAAACATCGTTACCTAATGAAACGAAACAAAGTGAAACATATGTTCAATTTCTTATTTTTCTATTTCGCATACATACAATCTTACAGGCTACCGACCTCAAGTCTCAATATCACAACGGTTTGCTGTTAGAAGTGCCTGTAAAAAAACCTCAAAGTGAACTGTGTGGCCAGTATAAATTAAACGGAAACGAATCAAAACGAAACGTCGTTACCTAATGAAACAAAACAAAGTGAAACATCGGTTCGAGTTCCATAATGCTCTGTTCCACAGACAATTAATCTTACTTACACGCTACTTCAAGTGTCTTTGTGTCGGAGCTGCCGCCAACCGAGTTGTGAGCTTCGCATTTCACCGTCGCCTCGTTGTGCTCTTTGGACACGTTCGCTATCACCTGAAACAAAATATTATTATATTTATTTCTTTTCGTAAAGGTGTCCTCATGCTGGCTGCGGCCGCTTCCGATTACCGGTCACACGGTACGGCCGGGATAAGAGGTTATAATAATAATCGTCCCAACCAAACTTCAACTACAGCAGCCATCATTATTGGGTAGAACTGAACTTGAGAATCTGCACAGGACTTATTATAGTGCACAAGAAATTGCGCAGGCACAAGTTCTCTATGCCTTTATTCTTCAATACCGATGGGACGGTTATACGACACGACAGCAGAGAAATCAGGCGCAAGACCGACATCTTAACGTGCCCTACGAGGCACGGGGGAGGGGGGTGTAACACCGTCAACTTCCTGACCTCGGGCCGTTATTAAAATTGAGGAATCCCAAATAACACGACACGTCTGTGACAGAACGTGCATATCACTCAACCATGAGGCAGTCAAACAAATAGTATAATAGAGGGCATACCGTCGTAAAGTGATAGCTATTATATCGCGTATCGTTAGTAAATATGTGCGAGTGTTACCTATATGTGAGTATGGTTTGTGCTTACCTAACAAGTCTGCAATACAGAAACTACATATATCTAAAATTACTTAGATAGTGGGAAAACTTACCTATCACCCACGATAAACATCTCGATAAGATTCTACTCGAACAAGGTTTATTTTTTATTTAGCTCACCCGTTTAGTCCGATATATACATTGTGTGTAGAGGCCCAAGTTTAACAGGCCACGTGAAACCTTATAAATGGTAATAATAGTACTGTCACATCTTCATTGCAGCTCAATTGTGTCCGCACAATCTGAGAGTTTATTTTGCCAACACACCAGTGTAAAATAATGACCTTGAAGCCAGACACAAATCCTAAAGTAAATCGAATCCGAATGCACAAGTCTGGGTTTCCTTGAGATGTTTTTCGTGAAGAGAAACGTAAATGTAAAAGCACTCAGAAAATGTGCTTAAGTTAAAAAAAACTCATTAATATGTGGCGGGTAAAGTACTAAACCAGAACTTCCAGTATGGAAATCCAAAACGCTAGCCACTAAACCACCGAGGGTTAGTAGTTTCCCTCTTCATACTATAGAAAACTATTTAATGAGTACCTCTACTTGTAAACACTTATTAATAACATCAGGTTATAAATGTTTCTTGCCCCCACTATGGTTCAAGCCTTGCCGTGGCGGTGGAGCTCAGTATCCTGTGGTGAGTCAAGATAACTTAGGTGAAACCGATTGGACCGAGGGGGCTGCTCTATGTACCTTGGAAAATTAAACGAACACCTAAATTTCAAACGGAACAGGCCGCCTAGCATGAATGGAACCTATGGAACAGAGCGACAAGAGACAATCATGCGTAGTTGTTCATCTGTCTAAACAATGATTTCATATCAATACTACGAACGTTTTAGAATTAATATTAAGTTTCGCCATGGCTCCTCTAAAAATCCCATTTAAATAAATAATATTCGATATTGAGGATTGTTTATCTAAAAGTAATATATACAGGGAAGATTCGGAAGCCATGCTACACTAAGTATCATCCTTGCATCGGAGCTCTGCTCCAAAATTAAATATTCCTTTCAAACAATATAAAGCATTGAAAAACGTTGACATGAGACAGGATATAAAAATCCTTCGCGCGGACAGAGACAATGCCACCGTAATAATGAATACGACAGATTACCGTGAGAAAATACAAAACCTTTTATCAGATGTGTTCACGTGCAAAATTGTAAAAATTTTCCAACAAACAATTGTTGCAAAAGTGCGACTGATCTCATAAAGAAAAATTCCGATACATTGAATCTGGTCGTTTGATATTCCAAAATAATTGTGTTAGGAAACCACCAAAGTTGTATGGGTTGTAGAAAATACACAAAACAAATGCTCCATTACATCCAATATTCAGCCAAATATACTCTCAAACATATAAATTCGCACAACACATCATAAATTTTGTCACCAATACGTGGACACACAGCAACATTCACATGGGGTACATATCACTTTGTTGGAGAGATAAAATAACTATATCTCAACGACAGAAAAAATATGGTAAGATTTGATATACAACATCTACATACTTGCTTACCACAACAGACAATTGATTGTCTCATGAAATAGATAATGACCCTTGGAATAGACTAAACTATTGCAAAGTGGTCTCACTTCCGGTTACATAACCAGCCGTAGGAAATTTTTACCGTTTCCCTGCAGACCTGATAACACCAAGGTTCTACAAGACGTATGTTGATGATACTTATACAATTCTACCTAAAGATAAAATAGCCGTAGTCCTCGACGATCAGGAAACTAGAAAATTAAATTTCCAAAGAAGAGAGAAAAAGAGGTAGTGTTAGAGAAAATAACTATATAGCTTTCATAGCTGTTTCAATAATTCGGAATTCTAATAACAAATTGAGCCACACAGTGTATAGGAAGCGTACTCATACAGATAAATGCCTTAAATTCTCACCACCATCCTACACAGTTGTCTACCGTAGGTAAAATCTCTGTTCCTGAGAGCACGAGGCATCTGTGACATGCAACACCTGGATACCGAACTTCGACATGTCAAACAAGTTCTGCGAGACAACAAGCTTCGAGTTTCCCGTCGGTATCTCTAAGACCAAGTGAATGCAGCCATCGTCGAGCACATACCTGCAATACCATCATACATAAAAGGGGTCACCTTTAAAATTGGTTACACCCTCAAGCGAGTTTCATAGAAACTTATTTTAGGCCGCAAAAAATCTGTCAATTTTTACCACCAGTGAAATGTTAGATCCCAAAATGCAGAAGTATATAAACCTGATTGCGGATGTAGTCTCTCTTATATAGAACAAACAAAAAGATCAATTAAAACTCGCGTCAATGAACACATAGCAGACGTTGAACACCAGTTTTATTATAAAGTAAACACTGCTTTAGGTGATTGAACACTTTTTGTCATCAATTCACGCTGTTCGTCACATAACGCAGTTACTCGGTGCGTATCTAATATTTCGACATTGGTGTTTTCTCTAATAATTTGTATGTTATGAAAAATATGAGGCAAAATTATCATGCATCCTCTGACGCGTCGCAAAAAGTTTGCAGTAATGTAGTATCAGTATTCCGCAAGGATCCTGCATGATACTTATATAAAATGCATGCTGCAGGTGAGATTGAAGCCAAGAAGGAATTCGCGAGCTCGTGAATTTTTGAAGCCGAATGTTGGCTGGCAAATTAATTCCTTTTTGGAACGAATTTCTCGCGCCTGACGAGTGTGTTGCGAGTTTGGAAACCGAGAAGTGAAACGTTGTAAGAGGTAATTAGGAGATTAATGACAATGTCGTTATAAGAAAACGTTCGCTATACAAAATGACAATGTTACTATTATCATAATGTAATAATGAAAAGTAAGACGGTAGTTGTACGGTTCATGAGTAACTCGGGGCCTATTGGAGGGGAGGAGGACAATAGGGCAAGGTATTTGCATGACACGTAAGTACATGTCTACACGTTTCGGCAGTCATCAAAAGCCTGTTAACTTCTCGTTTGTGCCCCTATAATCTAAAAAGATCCCATATTTATTCAAATCCTTTCTAAGAAATCATACGGCAAACAAGCAATGGAAGAAGAAGTAGTAGCAATGAACAGAAGCTGTGCAAGCGTGTTGCCAGCCTTTGACATAGGAGTAAGCTTTTTTTAAGATGCCCAGGTCGCATCGGTTCGGAAATACCAATACCGTTCTAGTTCAAATGAAGTAATTAGGTACTTCGATACTTACCAGTTCATTTCCACTGGCGCCAGTCACTTGCATATTGTTCACGTACCAGCTGTAAGTCAGGTTGTTGGGGTTGGCAGTCGCTTGGCAACCTGCGAGAGATACGAACAGGCTAGATAATACAATCCTACTAATATAATAACAATAATCAATTGTGAGTACCTTTCCTTCATGTTTTGTCGTTTTGTGTGTCAGGTACCAAATAAATAGCCACAAAATCAATGTATACTAATACTATATTTTTTACCTGCATCTTCGTCCGCGGAGATTGGGACATTTTGCAGTTAAGTAAAAAAGGCCAAGGGCGAGACGAACTCTGAAGGGTTCTATGATATGGCTTGCAGCAAACCAAAAACCCTTATTCCAACTCATAATCTCATAAAACACTAAGTCGATTTCGTTCAAAACAATTGTCTTTTCAAGTCTATATACCCTATAATATCATTTTTTTTATAATTTCCCATTCGGTACAATACAAAAAGCACTTTGGTGAAGTTCGGTTAAGACTTAAATCGAAATAAAGAGTCATTTGAAACAAAGTTTACAGGACACGTTTGAATGTTGTACAATTCTTACATGCGACTGTTGCTAAAAAAGGTTTGTGTGAAATTTTACTCAAGGAATCATTAAACTACTTCTGGAAAAATGTTTAAAATAACTTGTTCTGTTGAAATAATAAAAGTTATTTTTATATTATGGCTTCTCATGATCAACGGCGCCCATAAACATACGCATAATTTCCCTCTTCTCTTCCTTCCACTCCTCCCGTCTTATGGATAACTGGCTACTCACAAACCGGACGAAGTGAGACACCAAAGTTGTCACTTTACGCCGTTATCATGAGAGCGAATGGTAGGTACCATTCGCTCTCATGATAAGTTGGTCCTCCCTGCCCAATCTACTTCTTAGTAAACTCTCTTAAATTTTTAGAATATATTTTAAGCGGGTAAAACCGCGCGGCACAGAATAACTCACCATAGATGTGAGCAGCTAATAATGTTATAGCTTTAGCTATAAAGGAAAATAATCAGCTAGTTCTGGTCTCCTGTGAGCCATATTTCATATTAAGGACATAAAGGTTGATACTGTAAGGTAAGTAGGAAAAAAAAAAGTAGAGGTGGAGTTGGTCCCTTAGGGGGCTGACTAGCCGTCGAGGTGCCCTGATGATTGTTGTTCCGGGGCACCTCACCAAGGGCGGCACTGATGCACTCGCGGTGGTCTTTGTGGGTATCTGGCACTATCATGTGCCGCGAGTCCTACACACTACTGGAGCCCACCAATGGCCGGTGAAGGCGCGTTAATGCGTTTCCCCGCGTCAACAAAGAAATGGCATGTAAAGAAAGTTCCTGATATGTGGCACTACAGTCTCTCTGCCTCCATTAGGAAACAGGCGTGAAGATGTATATGTTGTTATTGTTGTTGATTATCAATTGGTGTGAATAATAATAACTGATAGACTGCTTCGTGGTCTAGTGATTAGCTTGCATGTTCAACCACAAATCATGAGGTCCCGAATTCGAGTCCCGGATGGGACCAAAGTATTACAGGGATTTTTTTGATTTCTAACGATAGTGTGAAGTAGGGAAGTTGGTGGTGTTACACACCCGTGTCTCGGGGAGCACGTTAAGCGGTCGGTCCTGCGCCTGATTTTTCTCCAGACGTGTCGGATTGCCACCCCATCACATGATATGTTTTAATACCAAAAACCCAACGGGGTAACCCAGAAATTTGCTGACATAGCCAAAATTTGGCTTACAGTAGATTATTATGAAATACAAGTTGATAAACTCACCTAGAACCAGAGTGTCAGATTCGCGTATCCGCTCATGGTGACCCTTTGATTTGACGATGATTCGAACCCGAGGCGCATACTGGACCTGGAACAAGAAATTTTATGTTACAACAGTAATACATCTTCACGCCAGTTCCCTGTTGGGCTATGTCTAATGGGGTTTCCATTAAGGAAATTTCATGTTAGGCATTTTATTTTTAACCTTACATGTGATTTAATAGAAAATACTATTCTGTTCTAATCTATATTATAGCATTATTATATGTGAAAAATATAAAAATGCCATGATAACATTAAAAACACTATAAAGAATTAAATTGTAACTAAGACTAAGCTCGCCTTAGTCTTTGAGCTGAACGTTATTAACAACGTATCCCAAGATAAAGAAGCTGGCCTTCGCACTGTAAATGAATGTGCAATGAAGAACTACAAAGGCACACAAAATATTCGATAATAATCTTAAACACAACCTAACAAAGCGCATTTGGTTAGTAGTCTTATAGAAGGGGTACAAACAGCAGCCTCGATTAAATTGGCTTCGACGCAGGTGTCTAGGTTCACTAACACTAGACAAAATAACTTATCCAGCCAAAACAATAAGTGCTATAACTTGGCACGAGGTACACGGCTGGACTGAAAACGCGAAATAATCCATTTGATTTATTTAAACTATAAACAGGATTCAAAAGCGCAGTCCTTGAAATAAAGATAGAACTTTATAAACTCATATTTGTGCACGCTTCGTCCCGTTAACTAGGCTAACTGTGTTACAGCCTGGATGTCGGGCTGCGAAAGATAAATTGCTCTTATGCACGCCATTTTGATATTAAAACACATTACAGTAGAGATTCATTTCGTGTTGATACCGAGGTTTATAAAATTTTAAACGGTATGAGGGTATTCTTGAAATATATTTGTTTATATGGTTTTCTACTTCATGATTGATATTTTTTGTGGGTTATGTGTAGGGTTCTAAATTCTAAAAAAGAGTCCTCAATTCCATAAAAATCCTCACAATCAGAAGTTATTCATCCCTATGGGTACGGAACCCCATCATCAATGGCACTACAGTTCGCTGTCGTGTCTCGTGTGGTTTGAAAGTAGAGGGCAAACGCATCTGCATTACAATCATTCAGATGTCTATGGACACCAGTAGGCGACAAACGGCACCAATATCTCGTTTGCTCCCCTATTACATAGTAAGGAATTGTGCTTTATTGCATTGCAGCGTAATTGGACCGGCACGACCGAGGTACATCCACTTCGTAGATATCATAATATACCCGTAAAGTGACGTCTTCGGTGTTATACGATTTGTGATTATCCGGTAGCCTATTGAACCCCTCCAATAGGCTACCGGATAATCACAAACAATGAAGGGAGTACAACACATCGACACAGTATTTATGAGGATATTCATGGGCGTCGGTAGTCATAAAAAGGCTCCGATTTCTCTTTTGCCCCCTATACTATAAAAGTGTGTACAAAGTCACCAGAAAGTCGCCATCTATACGTCCATACCAGTGTTATAAAGAGGAAACATTTGATTGTTTGTTTGTCTGCATTAAAGGTCCCGAAGCCGCGGGACCGACGTTAAAAAATGTTTTACTATTACAAGCCTACATTATCTGCGATGAACAAAGGTTACACAACATTTTCTGAGACGTTTTGATCATTATGAATATTTCGATACTTTAGTATTTATTCCAAAAATGCGAAAAAAAGTCACAGTAAATCCTTATCAAGCTGCAGAAATAATTGGCGACTAGCTGTCCCGACAGACTTTGTTCTGTCAGAAATTGAATTGGTAGTCATTTTAACAAGTAATGTTTACATTATATATCAATGAATTTTCGCCATGTCTCGTTAAATATCCGTGCGTAGCCGGGACGGACTGCTAGTATCTAGACAATTTACAAAAAAAAAATTTGCTCTGGATTTCCCCCATCCTGATTTGAAGGGTCATCACTTCCGACCCTACCTATCCCCAATGACACGTACCCAAGGTTAAGTACTTGTGAACTTTACATAGCTTTCAGTCTAGACGAAGCCATAAAGGCGCAGGGGTTATACAATAGCCGTGTGAACGTACTGCTATAAACTTGTCTCTTCAGAGATCACATGTCAGGCTGTTTACGAAAACGTTTCTTTTATAATTTAAGGGTAAAAACGAGCAATCGTTTAGTCTTAATAATAATAACTGCGGACTTATCCATCACGTTAGCTAAGTCTAAGACTGTAGGGACTTGTTTTATAGGTACTAGACAACGGACAATATAATTGATTTTATAGGTACTAGACAACGGACAATATAATTGATTTTATAGGTACTAGACAACGGACAATATAATTGATTTTATAGGTACTAGACAACGGACAATATAACTGATTTTATAGGTACTAGACAACGGACAATATAATTGATTTTATAGGTACTAGACAACGGACAATATAATTGATTTTATAGGTACTAGACAACGGACAATATAATTGATTTTACTTAATATTTTTATAAATGTGTGAAATATTATATATTTAACTTTTGTACGAGTATTATAGAAATACATATAAGATATGACCCATGACCTAGTCGGGTTACGAAACCGCGATCTCTGGCGTGGTACGCGGACTAACCCCCGCGTTAACAACTGCGCCGGCCGGTCGTCAAAGAAACATCTGCACAATTATTATGCCGCATTATAGTTACCTTACCCTCCTTATCTCCGCCCCTCCCACAACCTGGAGCTTTCAAAACACCGCGTAGCACAAATATCACTTCGTGGTGTCCTGTGAGCGAGACGTACCTGGATCGAGCCGACCCAACTTGTCTGCAATGCAGCATGTCGCTATATCTGAAGAAGCCATGTTGATCAATGAAGCGTATGATACCATTATGACAGCAGAAAAATGCGGTGTCTGTTCCATAAGATGATATGGAATACAAGATATGAGATAGTAGAATGCAATAGGATACATCGCGGATGCTGCAATACTTTTATTTGCGATCCGTTTTCGTATTTAGTTTCGATTAGAATGAGATATCCAATGTTGTTTTGATATCACAGACAGATTTTACTCCGTGTATATAAGTGAAATACCACCAACTGATAAATCACAAAGTCTCAAAAAATTGCAAGTTCATTGGTGGTATAGATCAACAAACTTGAAACAGTTCCCTTTACAGTATCTGCGTTGTTCCGCTAAGAACGAATTCCAAGAAAATCGGATGAAGATTCCTGAAATTAGTTATTACCGGGTTGCTTACTGAGGCTACATTTTTGAGGGTGGAGTACGTGAAACCGCGAGGGACTTCTAGTTTTATAAAAATGTATCGATAAGAATAATAACACAAAATATTTCTGACAAATGAATCAATTAGCATACACATAGCTACAATGATTTTTGGATAAATTAAAGTTCATGGAACGTTTAAATTAAATTTTCAACACAAAAGGATTATAATGATAAACACAGATTTGACTGAGCATATTTAAAAAGCTTGAATGCTCCAATTTTCACTGTTAATTTGTAAACATGATTAATTTAATTGTTTAAAATACAAACAGACATTTCATACTTAGCATGCAGTCCAAGGTTCGAACAGCTGTCTAATTTCATCATCAGAGGGTTGCATACCTGCGAAAATTGTCTAGTGTGCGCGCGTGGAAGAAACGCCAATCAGGCACTTAGTAAAACTGCAGCAGCAGATGAGCGCGGTATATCCCTCTATATAGTGTTGTAGCAGGGTACTCTACGCGAAGATATTATCCATTTAGAGTTCATGACCTAGGAGAGATTCGAACCCACGGCTACGGGCGTAACGTGATCGGTATACTCGTTTACGTAACCACTGCGCCAATTGAGTTTTTTTAATAGCATAAGGGGGCAAACGAGAAATCGGTTCCTTTTGATGACGACCAATGCTCACCTACCTCCCCCACCGCAATGGGCCACCGGACCGCACGAAACGCGAACGCGAAAGCGATACTTTCACTTAGCGCCGGTATCTAGTGAGCGAGAGTTACTTCCCTGGTCGTGCCGGCCCAATTCCGTTACATAGGAGTATATAGTATCATGCACCGTGAATGGCACTATCTCTTCCTAATTAGTAAAAGGCAGTACATTGCAGCGGAATTGTGCTGCCACGCCCGGGGAAATAACTCTCGCTCACTTGATATCGCCGTACAGCTTCACTGTTGCGTTTTGTATGGTTTGTGAGGCGCCCTCGTTGTGAAAATGAGAACTACGCATCGGTATAGCAAGTCTACTGATTTTCAAGGGCGTCGATAGATAGTCGATTTCTTGTCTGTTCCCCTAAATGTTAAATAAAAGAAAAAGTCGGTCGTCAACACAAATGCAGTGCCCATGGGTTACACCTTAGTGATGATCGATTCATGGCATACGAGCCCCTTAACCAACTCACAGTTGGACTGCGTGCCATGGAAATAACTGTTTCTTTGGGAGATATGGTCCAAGATTGAGGCATACGCAGGTGAGCCAGGGCTATCGATATAAAATCAGGAAACTGAAGGGATAATGGATAGGCCACGATTGCTCGCAAATACAATGACCGATGGTGTAGAAAGGTTCTCAAGGGGTGGTCCCTCACCGAAATATTGAATGTTGTACGGCGTCCTACCTGATGGACGGATGGATGATGATTTAGTTAAAGACGTCACAAGGTTAGTGACATAAATAACACATTGGTTAGCCGTTTAACAAGTGTCCGACCATTGAGGTCGCAATATTTTTGTATATTTGGTAAAATTTTTAAAGCCTTTATTGAAAAAGAAATAAATGAAATGATAAAAATACCTTTATTCTAAAGAATGGCGAAGTTATACCTGTTGGGTGAAATCTTCGCTGGAGGTCCGAGCGTCACAACACGGCTATATACTTTGATTGAATTAGAAGGTAACATTTTATGAAGCCATCAAAAGAATGGGGAGCGAATGAAGTTAAGGTTTTTATGGACAAAGTAAATTAGTAATTTAAAGATAATGAACTGTTCTACTTAATTAAAACCGAAGTAGTGTTTGAGTTTTAACAGACGAGTTTGATAAAACGCAAATTACTTATTTTTAGGGCTTCGTACCTAAAGGGTAAAATGGGACCCTTTTACTAAAACCTTGTCTTTCTGTCTCTCTGTCAATAGCCAGGCTGTATTTCATGAACCGTGATAGCTAGACAGTGTACAGTTTACAGATGAGGTGTTTCTGCTGCCTCTGTAAATAGAGTTGAAAAAAAGGAAAATTATTATTGTGCGTAATTCGTTGACTGCTGCGGTGCTGGTGCGGAAGTGTACTGCTATATTGTAACCGGGTTGAACTGACACGACCAGGAAGATAACTCTCACACACATGATACCACCGTAAAGAGACAATATCTGCAACACACGTCACGTGACGTGGTCGTAGGGCTACACGTTTCTACAGTACTAATAGGAAAAAAAGAAGAAGGAGAACACATATCTAACAAATAAGGATGTCAATGTTTTTAATTCACCGCGATTCAAATCATAACTTCAAAGGCAGTCTCGCTTGAAAATAACTCAAAACAAGACTTGCGCATGATAAACTTTTAAGATTTTAAAATATATCAAAGGAAAAGGAAATATATATTAAAAAACTTCCGCGCAGTGTTACCAGCTTTGCCGACGTAGCTGGCGCGTCGTCACAAAATTAGAGACTAACACAGTCTTCTTATTTTCACTTTACTAGTCACCACCCCCAATATCCCGTGACCCTGGGAATTTTTGTACTCAGCACTAACGCTACACGTTTGAGCGGCTCGCACCGACTCCAAAGGTCAAGATACACTGGACTTTTCCCTTCGAATTTCGCACGGAAATTGCAGCCAGGGTTTTTCTTGCGTCTGTTTCTTTATTTCGTTACTCCCCCTTTTATATGCCTTTATTGGTTGGTTTGGCTTAAGTAGTAATTTATACCGGGATGCCGAATTGTTAGATTTTTTTTTCCACTTTTATGGGGGTGAAATATAGCGTTGCGGCTTATTAGAATTACTAAAGATAATTCCTGTGTGTTGGATTTTCTCTTCCGCAAATTGATTTTCTTGTGCCTTTCGGGCTATATAAAAGGATTTCCCAACTCAATCGCAATATTGAAATTCATATCATAAGTACGTAAGAATATTTCGAAACACAGTGAATTCCAATTGGCATCTTATTACTTTGTGGAAATCTAAAATAACTTAAAATTTGCATCAATACTGAGTAAAGCCAAATTTGTAAACGTTAGCGGTGTTGGTATACGCACAAACATTGGCATTAAGAGAAATAAGCACAACAGTAGAAAGTGGGACACAAATATTGTTACAGATATTTACGATTCTATAAAGCGAAGAATAATTTCGCTGAAACAGGAATGGTCTGGTCATACACCATCATCAATGATGAATGTAGGATGACAATGATCATCAGATGGCCAATGGGTCTGGAACGTCCTACTGCATTTGGGAATATAAAGTTCTGGTTGTCCATTCATCGGGTGGGAGATAATGTCCGTGCAGAAGCTGACCTAGGATTAATATGCGTAGAAGCAATAGTCCATCTTGACAATCATTTAAAAGGCCTACATCCAGCCCACACCATATTTCAAGCCCCGTCGTGGCGGTGGGGTTCGGTAGCCTGGGGTGAACTCAGGGGTCAAGCCAATTAAACTGAGGGGGATACTCTTTGCACGCCACCTTTTACAAGAGGGGTGCAAAGAACGTCCCCCTCGCCCCCTCTCCCTCTTGTAAGGAGAGGGGACAAGCGCATTTTTGCCACGGGGCAAGGGGTGAGAATGGAACCTTACCCCATCGCACTGTTCCAAAGTTGGTGGGGTTGTCCCGTAGTGCAGGACAACCACTGTGGAGGCGGGGTAGCTCCGTTAGGGGGCTGACTAGTCGTCAAGGTGCCCTGATGATTTTTTGTTCCAGGTCACCTCACCAAAGATAACACTGATGGCACTCGGGTGGTTTTCGTGGGTATGCGGCACTATAATGTGCCGCGAGCAACACACACCACTGGACCCCACCCAGGGCCAGTGAAGCAGCGTAAATACGTTTCCCCGCGTCAACAAACAAAGCAAAAGGCCTACACCCAGCAGTGGATTTTGGATTTATGATTACTGGCAGCAGGTAATGTAACTCAATAAGCCCCAGCTGATAATTAAATATAACGTGTAGTCAGTATGTGTTAGGCATTTATATCTCCGTGTTGCGTTTCTTTTTTTTTTCTCTTTAAGTCACTGCAATCCTCCACTGAACCGACATTGACTGGGGAGGGAACCTGGAAACACTTCCTACTCCTCCTATATTCTTTTGACTAAATTCTTTGCCAAGGCAGTTTTTTAGTATTCCCTCGGGCTCCATGTTATCATATCAAAGGGTCACAAGTGGTGGCCGCTGTCGATTCTAGAGACTAGGGAGTATTAGCGGTGGGCCATGTCCGATGAAATAGAAGACCAACAGTGGGCCGATAAAAGATATAGAATTGTAAAATTCCAATTATTTTATGATCATTCAAGTATCTCTTCAAGAACTAGCTTACGTCAAATAATGATAATGATGATAATGAACTTGAATTTATCACATCTAATTTCTTGCATTTATACTTCACCCCAACAACAATCTGATAAGAACTTGGAGAGATAAATTCCGTTGCAAGCAGATCAATGGGTGGATCCAACTGCGCGTTTCACGCCCAACTTTTTGCCCGCATCGCTAAACTTTTAAACAGCTTATGGTCGGTGGTGTTCGCGAACAATCGAGACATTGCAAGTACTAGAAAATATTGATATTCTGAGCTATAATATATTATGTTTATAAGAGCATATGTTTATTTGTTCTTTGTAGACTCTGAAGTGTTAGGAGATGAGCGCTGATGGCTTTAGAAAATTTGTTCAGATCTCTCTGTAAAAGTTTCTGGTAGCTATATAGATAGGATATAGATCGAAGACATGGATAGCCAGATAGAGTTAAAAGGTTGGTTTTTGCTGTTTCCCGTTGATTTACAAAAGTACCGAGATATGTATCATGTAGTTAATGCCTCAAAACAACTCATATAAAAAATGTGTTCAAATGAAGTTACGGTTTCTAAAAAAAAACAATTTAAAATCGTGCGCGTAAGGTTTATTTTTCAAAAAAATATGTGCATGTACAGTGATGGTTTTTGAATGACAGTTCAGTAGTTCGTGTATCTTGTATTTTTGTTAATCAATGTTGACAGCATTGAAAAGCGCGCGTGTAATAGCTCGTCAAATATAAAAATTTATGTATGTTTGTATGTTTGGTTGCTTATTCGTCCTTTATTGAATATGAAAAGAAATGTAGACAGAGTACTGGAGTCTTCAGTAACTTTGTTCAGGGTTTTCTGGAAAGGTTTCATTTAATGAGACTAAAAATTTGTCCGAATTTAAAAAAAGAAGAAATTACAATGAAACTACTTTTACGGATTTCATCGCCGTTTATTTAATTGTTTATCTGGCCCGATGTTCCAGAAGCATAAACAAATCAAAAAGTAAACATAACAACTCAAGACAGCAAGATATAATAAGCATTGTCTGCGTTAATCGGAACAACTAAAGTTATAATTCTCGGGGTACTTTGAAAAACTTGGTACATCGGGACATCTGTCATCTTAGGCCACCTGTGACCATGGTTGCTGTAAAGCTACAGAAACGTCGGGTTTGGTAAATAATTAAATAAACCGCGAAAAAATCCGTAAGAGCATTTTCATTGTAATGACTAACATTCGCGTAAACTTAAGACGTCAAAAATAAGAAATCAATTAAGGCTGGGCCCGTGCGTACGGTGGGTAACTGGCAGATTTCATCTGTAAGTTTTGCAACGTTTTGAGTGTTAGCATACGCGTTGTCGTGTAGAAGCAATATGTGAATAATTGTCCTCTGTCTCTATCTGTCTCTAGCTCTCTTTGGGTCTTTGAATTTCGAGCTGCTCGATTTTCTTGGGCACTATCCACCATCACTTTTATACCATTCAGTTTGATATACAAGTACGGCCCTGACACTCCCCTTTAAAACATTTTGATTTCGTTGTTCATTTAAGAAGTAGAAATTTACACTCCCATACCAAATGATGCAATAGAAACTAAACAACACGGTCTAAGCTAAATAAAACCATAGTCGAAAATATTAAATTCTGTCTGTGGGAATAATTACAGCATTTCACTCTTATTGAGCCAAATTAGCGTTGAATCGGATGTAGAATTTCAATTTGCGTTTCACAGAACTGTCCCCAAACTATTATGAAAATGATCTGAGAGGTCAACTTGGAGGGGAAACGAATAATTTGTGTCTCAAAGGAGATATTTCATCTTGTATGGACCCACTTGATGTACACTTAGGGGTGTTGAATTAAACTTGACTTAAGATATAGTGCCCTGAATTGCAACGGGATTGCACTGGCTCAACCGGGGAGGTACCTCTCGCTTACTATACTGTCGTAAGGCGACTGACCCGATTTTAGGTAGAGGTTGTGCCATGCTGCATAGTAGGATGTAGGGTCCTGGTGCATGACACTACATCCTCCTATGCACCGGAATTGGGCTGGGGAAGTACCTCCCGCTCACTTGATACAGCCGTAAAGTGACACCAACGATGTCGCGATTTGTGTGGTTTGTGAGTAGTCAACACATCGACATAGTAATTATGTGGATGCTCATGGGCGTCGGTAATCATAAGAAGGATCCGATTACGCGTTTGCCTCCCTATTCTATAGAAAAAAACGACACGCACACACAATTATTAAACTCGTGTAAGTACACGTTAGTGACGGTGTCATTTTGTTTCCCACAAAAGGGGGAACCACCACCTGAAGATTTTGCTTAAATACAGTCAAACTGTATTCGAAATCATACCCCTGTATCCAATATATTGAGCCTTCAAAACAATGCAATATATACTAGGCATATTATTCCGGGTGGTTTGACGTCAGGTATTCGCATTTTCCATACGACAGCTTACCGGATTTCAAAATGTTGCGTCAGTGAGCGCGGGATTAAGCGGGAATAGCAAGAAAATTGATATGCCGACTGATAACTTAGATGGGATATAAGACGTTTGTTTATTGAGCATGTTATGAGAATACAATAAATATTTTCACGAGTTTGCCTTAGTCTCCGTTTTCCCTGTCTGTTTGCGTGCGTGTGTGTGTGTGTGTGTGTGTGTGTGTGTGTGTGTATGTGTGTGTGTGTGTATGTGTGTTAATGTGTGTATGTGTGCGTATGCGTGTGCGTATTTGTGTGCACACGTGCGTGTGTGCGTGTAGGGGGACAGACGGGAAATCGGAGCCTTTCTACGAGTACCGAAGCCCATGAACATCAGCATAATTACTAAGCACATGCATCACTCTACTATTCACCTCCCCCCAATATGCCACCGGCCACTAAAGAACCGCACGAAACACAACACCTGCATCTGCGCAGACAGCTGTAAGAAATTTTTGTAAGAGGCAGTGCCATGCTGCGGTGTCGCGTTTCGTGCGGTTTATGAGTAGCCCAATGGGGAACGGATTAGAAAGAATGGTAACGGATCGGCACAGTAACTTGGACTGGTAGCCCAAAGTTACTACTTGTGTAGTCCACGTGTTGTCAAAAAAAATATGTTGGCGTGGTCTGTCCTCGTTTGTCACTTAGAAAGTTTGAAGGTAAGCCAGCATGGCCGGAGCGTAATCAGGTACAGAACTGACAGCTTAACGTGTCCGCCGAGCCATATGGGCACCGTTGAATTTCCTAAATCCAAAATGTTATTAGGAATTAAAAATCCCAATGACATTTTTTGTTTGATCCGAACCGGAGTACAGGGCCTGGTCACATGCTTACCACCTGACCGCCAGCTAGATCGTCGGCATAAATTATAGAATTACCTAACTAATATGACTAGGAGAATTTGAACATAGCTTTGAAATCATCAATTGACATGTGCTTATTGGAATAATAATAATAATAGAAATATCGTTTCCATACTTGACATGTCGATCTCTAAAACATCGTAGAACAGCATTAAATAAATGTATAACTTCAAATCCACTTACAAAACATACGAGTAAATTATTGAGGCAATCAAATGAGTTTAGAAAACAATTCAATTTGAGTGGATAATAATATTGAAGGGATTATAAAAGTTTTCATACTTGAGACTTTTCAAACTTTCCTCATTATGAAAATCCATTCACAACTCTTGATCTTCTAAAAATGGAGTGCAACAAGTTTATTTCATGATTGGCTTTATATGGTCATTGGCTGAAGGAGTGATATATTTCTGAGTGCCTTTGCCATGCACAGAAACCTTACAGGTGTGATATACTTTAGTGTGAGAGGCAAAACTTACACATGCTTGCTTGACGAGTAAACTGGAAAATGCATGACATGAGCGTTACGAACCCGAGGGCAACTGAGTTGAGGTGGAGATATAAGTCGACATATTGTATCTTTATTATTCTGTCTTCTCTCATAGACTAGTACATTTCTTAGCTTGCTTCTTGGGTGAAATTGAAATTTTTGACAATACATGATTTGAAGACGATACGATTGTTCATGGTGTTTCCTCATTTTGGCGCCAATACATTGTACAACATTTTGGGACATTGAAATGGAGTGGCATGATAAAAAGAACAGAATCGATGTAATTGTATGACAAAAAGTAGGTGTGGAGCCAAATGTAATAATTAAGACACGTGATAATAGTCAAAAGTTTACCCTACCAGGCTATTAAGATGTACAATGAGACTACCTCTGTTAGTGACAGAGAAAGATCTGGCGGTCCGCGTAGCGTTCGTACGCAAAAGGTGTTCAAAGCAATAAGGGAAAGAATTCAAAGAAATTCTGTCCTGAAGCAAAAGATTTCATTTCGGGAAATGAAATAGCACCTGGAACCATGTCGCGTGTTTTAAGAGATGACTCAAGACTTGCAGCCTATAAGAGACGGGCTGGTCATTTCAAAACAGATAAATTAAAGATGAATAGGATGTAACGCCGCCAGTTTCTGACTTCAGACTGTTATTAGAAATTTTGAAATAGCAATAACACTTTAGTCTGACCTGGGATTCCTAGATCAGACTAAAGTAATTTTGGATGTGCACCTCCAGGGCCTCACGATTGTAGTTGAACATGTCTTAAACAAGACCCGAGCCAGGTAAACATACGCAAGCACCGTACTGATGGTGCGGTACTATGTCATATACTGCACCACTATGGCGGTAATAAAACAAAGTCCTCGAGTGCTTACCTGTATCTTGACAGTGGTTGCTCTATAAGCTCGATCTGCTGTGTTCTGCGCCTGGCAGGTGAAGGTCTGGTTGTGCTGGTTCCTCCTTGGTCGTATGCTGATTAGAGACCTGGACCAAAGGAATTGCAAATTGGCGATCCTCCCAGGTCCATTAATAACTGAGACAAATGTTACGTTAGTAAATTTTGCAATAAAACCATTCCTCAGATCGCGATTTTCTCTTATGGATTATGATCCATAAGTTAAAGCCGCATGGAACCTGGTGGATTTGGAGAAAATCAGACAGACAGCTTTTGGAGACTTTCTATTATAATATGAATAGATATTAAGTAAGTTTATTTTTGGAGACGCGGCGAAACGTACTTTCGCGACACATTAATACCCACCAAAACCACCGCGAGTGCCATCAGTGGCGCCTATGGTGAGGTAAACCAGAACACCAAACCACCAGTACAGATCGACGCCTAGTCAGTCCCCTAAGGAACGCACACCACCTCCACAGAAGGGTTGCCCCGCGTTGCTATGCGGACAACCAACTAGGATAACCCTACGAAATTTGGGACAGTGCGATGGGGTGAGGCTCCCATCGTAGTCCCATGCCCCGTGCGTAAAACCTCCCTACCGCTCTTTAGTCGCCTTATTAGAAACGTACAAAGAGGTGCTGCCTCGATTGCTATTTACAAGGTTAGTTACTAATATCCTAAGGTATCAGGTATCTCACGCTCACATGATATTGCCAAGAGGCGACCACCAGCTACTCATGAACCAGACAACACGCGATAGTCATAATTTTAAGGCAGTGCAATTCCTATGATCGAATGAGTTGTACTTTATATCCCAATTCGACGTTCAAAGATATTCCAGGTCCGTGTAGAATGTATTGTATATCCAATGAATTTCCAATCTATACCAATTGTATAATGAGGAAATATTTTACTGCTTCTTTGTATGTTTGTTTGCATTAAATAGGTTACGAAACTAGTGGTCCGAATTTAAAAGCAGTTTCACCATTGGAATCCTACGTTATCAGTGATCGTTGATTATATAACATTTTCCAAGACGTTTTGATCATTATGGAAACTTCGATAATATCACCAAAATGTAAAATACAATGTTAAAGTAGATCCTTATTTAGCTGTAAAAGTTATTGTCAACTGGCTTTCCCGGCAGACGTTGTTCTGTCACAAAAAAACTTCATGTTTTTTCCTTGTAATATGTAACGTTTACGAGGCCGAAATTAAATTATATAATTTTTATCCTTTTGTATAAAAAATATTTAGCGTGTGTCCGAATCACGCGAAGAATGAGCTCGCTGATGTGGTAATGGGCTGGTCACACACTCAGAAGAACAGATGGCAGATGAGCCAGTAAGGTTCTGGAGTGGAGGCCGCGTTTAGGAAAACGAAGTGTTGGTCGACGATCTCCGTGCAGTAGCCGGTCCGGGATGGATGCGAGTAGCTGGTGATCGGTCGCATTGGCGTTCATTGAAAGAGGCCTATGTCCAGCAGTGGACCGATAAGGGCTGATAATGATACTTTTGTAAATCAATGATTTTTGCCATATTTTGTATAATATCCATGTGAAGCCGGGACGGACTGCTAGTGTCAAGATGTAGTTATATAACTTCTTCCGTCATTCCCAATTCAACTACAATGTAGCAATGTTATGTCTAAACAGTTTACAGTGACAACACGATTACCTGGCGATATATCTTCGCCTGTCGCCCATCTCCTCAACCGTGTAGGTGACGCCCTGGCTCAGCACCGCCCCGTCGTGGTCCAGCCATGTTATCTGTCACACGAAATGAGAATGTAAATCAGAGAAGGTATTGGGTGCTGTGAAACTAATGATGGCCGGGTCGTGTTGGAAACGTGACGGTTAGTCTGTGTGTTACGCCACAGGTCGAGGGTTTGAACCAAGGTCATGAATGTTTACAAATGTATTATATTATATATTCCTATAATAAACATCTTAAATGTATATGAATTACTGAAATTATTTCAGTTGTCTAGTATATGTAACACAAGTCCTTACGGTGCTTAGAACTGACTAGGCTAACGTTGGTGTGATAAGTCCACAAATATTACTATTAAGTAGGTATTCATATATACTTTTTTGTTAGTACAGGAGGCGAAAGAGAAATCGGAGCCTTTTTACGCCTACCCACGCCCATAAACTACCATTACATTACAATGCGGCGTCCTCCTTCCCTCATCCCCTCCAATGTAATAGCAGTGACTGCACAATAAAGTTATGGGAGAGAGAGATATGTTATGCCGGCCCAGATCAAATGCAATGCAGCATAGCACCCATACCTCCCTACGAACATTTATAGTGTCACAATCAGAAGCAGATTTAAAAGCCTTCAGGCAGCAGACAATTGGGGACAACAAAAAAAAAAAAACAATTATTTATAATTGAAAATAGTAAAATGAAAAACCAATTGCAAAGAACTTGCAAAAGTTGACAAGTTTATACTTTCGAGCGCTTGGATATAGTTTATATAAAACTAAGTACACAGTATTTAATTTTTTTTTCTGTAATCTAATAAAAAATCTACAAAACGGCGTGAAAACGACCAATCTGATCCTTTTCACTACTGCCAACATCCATAGATATCCACATAAACTTTTTTTGGAAGAGCCATGCATGCTGCATAACACTGCACTGCAACGGAATTGAGTAGGCACGACCGGGGAAGTACCTCCCGTTAACTTGATACCAGCGTACAGTCACAGGGTCGTTGTCGTCGTTTTGTGATACCCGGCGGCCCAATGGCGCGGAAGGGGGAAAGAGGGCAACGCTATATGCTTTGCTCTCTTTTCCTCGAACAATAATTTGGATGTATGTGGACGTCGATTGTCGTCTGAAGGCTCGTTATGCTATAAAAATATATTTTTTGGTTTAAATACGGGGCCATTTGGGGAATGATAGGAGGACAACGCATCTGCGACAAACAATCATGCGAATGTCCTTGGGTGTCGGTAGGCATGTAAAGGCTGTACTGTATACGCTCTAAAAACACTTCCCATGTATTTCCAAATATACACAGCCTGTATATTCTCTAATAACGTGGCCATGACTTATGGCACTCTATGATGGAAGCCTATATCCATCCAGTGTACGTCGGCCGTCGTCGTCGTCGTGATGATGATGATGACGATGATGGTAATGATGATGATTTTTATGATGATGATAATGATGATGATGATGATGATAACGATGATGATGATGATGATGATGATGATGACGATGATGATGATGATGATGATTATAATGATGATGATTATGACGATGATGATGATAATGATGATGATGATAATGATGATGATGATGATGATTATGATGATGATGATTATAATGATGATAATGATAATGATGATGATGATGATGATGATGATGATGATGATGATGATGATTATGATGATGATGATGATGATGATTATGATGATAAGCTCTAAAGAGATTGGTGTTAGTAAAACAGAACTGTTTCTAGACTAACGGGTGTTTATGGGTGTTAGTAGTCCGCTCGTTTGCTGTACGTTACGAAAATCATTCATGAATGAATATGCCTCACCTCCGCGGCAGGCTTTCCCCCAATGGACACACACTCCAAGCTAATCTCTTGATCTTCCACAGCAGTCACCGTTGGACCTCCCATGATCTGCGGCGGCTCAGGAGGCACTAGTACAATGAGGCGAGCGTACCTTGACCTGATGGCTGGTTCGCCTAGAACAAAAAACATAATCACCATTTTGTGATGTTGGGACAGGGGAAAAAATCTCGCGCATATGTAACCACGGCAAAAGTGATGGTTGTTAATGACCGATAAGTCCATGGAGTGCATGATGTGAAGCAGCGCCACGTACGTGCATAACCATTAACCATGTCAATGGGCACAGGCGTTTACACATGAAGACATGAAGGAGGTGTTTTCGCGCAAGGGACAAACAAGTGACAAGGGGGAACATGTTCTGTCCACGTTAAGTTTGTTTGTTTGTTTGAACGCGCTAATCTCGGGAATAGTACATTTATCGGGAAAGCATATAGGCTATATACCATGATGCTACGACTAACAGTGAAACGCGTGAAACCGCAGAAGTATGATAGGATATAATAGGATAATAAAAGTAAGTAAATATAACAAAAATAGCAACACAAATGAAAGGTATATATAATAATACAATAAAAGTAAGTAAACATAACAAAAGTAGCAACACAAATGGAAGTTATATGTAATAAGACAATTAAATTAAGTAAATATAACAAAAGTAGCAACACAAATGTAAGGTATATACAATAAGACAATAAAAGTAAGTAAATATAACAAAAGTAGCAACACAAATGGAAGACATAGCAAAGGATAATCTTGGACAGGCTAATGCAAGTCCTTGAAACCCAAGTGCATCATGTATTATTGATACCTGTATTACAACGTGGAGGAAGACAGCTCTGTTATTAAAAAGTTACAACACACATTTTTAGTGGCCATGTCCTGAATTATCATTGGCGTAAAAAAATGTGATAAAAAGCCTTAAGTTTACGCGAATGTTACTCATTACAACAAACTACATTTGTTACGCATTTTATCGCGGTTTATTTAATTATTAAACTAGCCCGACGTTTCAGAAGTTTTACAGCATCCATGGCCACTGGTGGACTGAGATGGCAGATGTCCAGATGTCACAAATATTTCAAAATACCCGGAGAATTATAATTATTTAGTTCTGTTAACGCAAACAGTACTTATTATACCTTGCTGTATTGAGGTGTTGTGTTTAGTTTCTGATTTGATTATGTTTATCGCCGAGTCCCAAGCAGAGGGAAGAATCCGGTCATCTTTCCTATTGAAATGTGAATGTTTTTAATTTCAATAGCCTCACGGATCATCTTTGGAAGGAGCCCGTGTTCAAGTGAGGATTTGTGCTTTATTAAATCTAATGTAATGGCGGTGCCAAATTCAGCATGCTCATACAGGTTGAACTGGCCCACCTAATTTAAAGGACCCCAGAAGCACACTCATTGTTAACACAGTACCGATAAATGACATTTATACGTCATTCACAAAAATAATTATTTACGTCATACGTCATTCACAAAAATAATTATAATCG
The DNA here is from genome assembly GCA_017140195.1 of Eumaeus atala. Lineage (NCBI taxonomy): Eukaryota > Metazoa > Arthropoda > Insecta > Lepidoptera > Lycaenidae > Eumaeus > Eumaeus atala. The sequence goes on from JAFELO010001916.1 coordinate 217,991, forward strand.
TATAGGGCAACCACTAAACCACAAGCCATAATTCATTTTCCATTATGGACTATTTAATTATAATTTACTCATAGACTAGATACCATTAATATTGATTGTGAACGCACTATACATAATTCAATGTTAGCTTATAATATTTAATCCTATTATGACTATTGGATGGACAATTTTGTTAATTGAATTATCTGTTCAATTACTTCAACATATATATTAACATTGGACGTATAATTAAATTAAATTTTGTACAAGGAAATAGTTCTGAAGAAAGAAAATGTGATACCTAGCACAATGTGCTGCAAACTGACAGCTATGGCACATTTCCTGTGGTATGTAAGTTTACGATGGTCCATTGGAGGGGCGGAGGACGATACGTGTGCATAATTATACAGATATTTATGGATGTCAGTAGTCCTTACTGCTTGTTTGCCCACCACATATGTCACCATGACACTAATTGTGATTCTTTGATATTATCGCAGGGAGCCCGAGGCAATGTTAAAAACTGCTTTGAACCCCGCAATAAATTTAGTCCGAAAAAAGTAGGAGTTGTCAAAGCGGAGACAATACCGACCTACGTTCGAAGCGGATCTCAGACTACTACTTAGGAATGGTCTGGATCGACAAAAATGAAACGCTGAAGCAACAGGATTATTCTACTTCCTGGTGCTGGACTGTTATTTTCAAATTAAATTTTTGTTTTTTTTTTTTGTCTAATTCTGAAATCTAACCCGAGACCTCTAAAGCTAAACGTGCTTGACAACATAACGATCTATTGAATGATAATACAATATACCAGGAGCGCGGAAGCATCAAAGTGGTATATATTACAACAAATCTAAAATTGTCTTTATGCTTATAACCTGATTTGGTTATTTAAGTTGGAAATTTTCAGCACCACGGTAGTTTATGGCACGAGTATAAATAGAATTAGAATTCGCTGTAGCGTGGCACGGAACAAATATAGCAGTGACATATACAACTTTATCTCGCTCAACTCACCACTGTGGCGTTTAAATTCGGCACGCTTGGTCCAAGCTACAAGCGATTGGCAAAACTTGCAATATATATAATTTTCCTTGTGATTATAAAGTAATTAGTTCGAGGTAGTGTCACGCTGTACTACAGCCGAAGTAGACCGGGTTGACAGTAGAGAGACACCACGCGCATATAAAACGGCCGAGAAGAAAAATAATAGAATATATTTTCTTTACAACATTTCATTAGATACAATTAATAGGTTGTTTTTATGACCGATATTACTAACAATAATAAGGATCTAGTGGTGCAATCGATAGCAATAGACATTCCAATTTTCACACGAATTGACCACTCCTCCTCACGACTAACGTGATTGTTTCATAGCCTAAAAGCAGGCCGAAGGTGGGAAAATAGCGGCGTTAAATCTCCACGCTTTGGATAGCACGTTGAGTCGTCGGCTCTACACTGATTCCTCTACAATCGCATCTCTCTAAGGCCCCAACGAAATAGGGTTGTATAGAGAGAATGAGCTTGTATAGAGTCCACTTGTATTTGCGCACACACGTGTACACTTCTACACGGTGATATTACTTGTAGTCCTCACTCGAATATAAACCCCCTCTTCACACTCACCCCATCACCTCGCGCTCGCCCCCTTGCATCAGTACGCCGGCACACTGTACCAGAGCACTAACTACACGGATATTGTAACCGAAATTGATAAAATTATACCCTGATCAATTGCCTAATCTCTAGAGATGCCCACCGTAGCCGAAATTCGTATATGAGGACATTACTTGCTATGATAGCGAGTTGACTAGATAGCGTTTATGTAAATCGTTGTTGCGTTAACGCGCACGGCAAATGTAAAAAAAGGAAAACATTTTACTAACCATTGGTTTAATATTAAGTGTATTCAACTAAGAAAATGAGTGATGCTACTTGAATAAAGATTAATTTTATTATTAATAATAGTACGATTAACTCAAGCAACCCGCCAGCGCTCCTCACATGAACCACTCCACATTCGAGTGCGTTTGTTTTGGTCGTTTCGTAGAAGTGCCGCTTTCTTTGCTCTCATCCGTTCATTGTTTGTTGTTATGAAATATACACTAAGATCGTTGTGTGGACAGGACACTCTTGGTTTATAGCTGAAATACACTTAAGCGATGCTTCGTATAACATTGTGTGGACATTGTTATAGTTTGTTTTTTGATTGTTGATTTGTAAATCAAAGGAAAAAAACTCTACGTTGTAATTATCTGAGTAAAGGTTAGTACGATTACATGCACAAATGCACATTGCAGGACAGCACAAGGATTTCAACACAATCAAATTAGACCTGTCATAAAAAAATCATGAAAATGATCCCCGAAACACCATCGTAATTGGTATTCTTGTAATTCCTATATTTGAAATTTTACGCTCCTCATAATAAAGTACAAGGTTGATTTTATCAGCCGTTAAGTTTTATCTCAAATGAATGTGTTGGTATTAAGATGGTTCGCAACAGGCTTGTCTGTAGGAAGACTGTAATGAATGTGGAGGAAGCAAGGCAGGTATGTAAGCCTACCCCATTAGGGAGCTAGCGTGAATGTGTGTTTCTGTAGTCTCAAGTAAGAAAAGTCCCAAAGAATACATATGATTTCGTTTCTATGACTACATTCTTCATCAGCTTACATTTTTGTAGTACAGTGGGTGAAGCAGCCGTCGAAACTCCTGAAGGGAAGTAAGATCGTTTTTAAAGAGACGAGACAAGCCAAGTACTCAGGACATATTGCACAATTGTGTCAGACACAAGCTGCTCTTACGTTACATGTATTGTCTATTCCTTGATGTCCCTATGCCGATAGGTTATTCGGCCGGAGAGCGATCAGGTGCCAGACCGATGGTTTAACATGTTCCCCTAGGCACGGGTGTGTGACACCGCCAAATTCTTAACTCTAGAAGGTTATTATAAATTGAAAGGTAAATAGAAAATCTTGGTTTCGAGCTTGTACTTACAAACTGGGGTTCACAACGCTCACCACTAGACAACAGTGACCACCTCTAACCATGTACATTCCTTAATGTTAAGGTAGTCCGTAAGCCCGGTTTTGCCTTTGGCTTATTCGAAGCAGAGCTGTTAAAGTGACAGTATATCCTTACAATTTGCGGTGTCAATTAAGAAAAAAATTCCGGATTCAAATTAGACTTTCATTCAACAAAGTGAAAATCCTTGGTGAACAATAATTATATTCTATTGAAATTTTATAAATTTTCCAATAAGAGGCGGAGTATAAGAAATAGGAGCCCTTTCACGACTAGCGACGCCCATGGACATCGGTATTATTGTTATCTTGCGGATGCGTTGCCCTCCTTTCGACCTCCCCTCCAGTTGGCCACCAGCTACTCACAAACCGTAAAAGACGAGACAGGCATGGCCGTGTCAAGTGACTGTAAGCGAGAGGTTAGAGGTACCTCTCCATCCATTTCCTTTCTTAGTTGGAGTCTAGGTTTTATATCATATATTCTTCGAAAGTCTTGAGCATAATACATATTTTCCTTAAATTTGGTGGATGTTAACTACCATATACCAAATAAAGTTAGTAGGAGTCAAGGGTATTAAAATAAATAAACGAAATCCTCGGCAAATTATTATGAGTTGTTTACCTCTTTAACAGTCTTGGGCATAATATATATTTTTCTTTAAATATGATAGATGTTAACTACCATAAAACAAACAAAGTCAGTAGGAATGTAAAGTGTTCAAATAAATGTACCAAAAATCTTAGCAAATTATTATGACTTCTCCATTTATTCAAAAGTCTTGACCAAAACATAAATTTTTCTTTAGATACGGTAAATGTTCACTACCATACAATGAATAAATTTAGTCCAGTGTTTAAATAAATAAACAAAATCCTCGCTAAATTATTGTGAGCTGTCTATTTCTTCGAAAGTCTTTAGCATAATATTTAAATACTTCAAAGTTATAAAGCTTTCCTTAGCGTCACTAATTCCCCTCTGTAACATTTCGAAATTTTTCGTATGGTTTCCCTTGAATATTATAAATTTGTATGGCTTTATTGCTAGTAAGTACAGGGTGAATCTGAGCTTTCGCATAGCATGGATATTACCTTACTTACAATTAAATTATTTTTTTCATGTGGATTTTGTTTAAGTTCTTAATTGTGTATTTCGATACATGACATTCGTTATCATCATTACTGGACGCCCTTGTCACCACTGCTGGACACAGGAAGACACAACATTACCTAATAATATTTTTTAGGTATGCTTTTATTATTTTGAGTTCGTCCACTGCTGGACCGATAGGCCTTCTTCAATGAACTCCAAGACGGTCGATATCCTGCTCCTCGTATCCATCCCGGACCGGCTACTGCACGGGGATCGCCTTCCCACCTGGTGAACGATCGACCAACACTTACGTTTTACTAAGCGCGGCCTCCACTCCAGAACCTCAATGAGTTAAATAACAATATTTAGGTTGATGCACCATTTCCTTAAATTCTAAAAACCGTGACGTTGATTTTTTTAGGTAATAATACAACTTGCTATGCCTAACGTTCTCACTCGCGTAAAATATAGCCTAACAAAGAATATTTTGTTCCAGATTGTCTGATACCGTGTACATGATACCGTGGGTGGTGTGATGGTCTATGGTGAGCATGTTAAGCCGCGAGGTCTCGGTTTCGAATCTCGGGTCACACCGAAAAAAAATTTGATCAAATGTTTTGAATTTCCAGTAACAGAACTGTCTCGTCGCCCGACGAACGATGAAGCTGCATTGAGCTTCTCTCCGCTTACACAGCATAGCACAAAAGATGCCGGTACACCCCCGTGCCTCGGAGAGCACGTCAAGGCGTCGGTCATGCCTAATATCTCTACGGTCGTCGCGGCTTGCCGTCCCATCGGAATAGGAGAAAGAGGGAATAGGAGGTAGAGTGGACTAGTGTCTGTGAACACGTGTACACTATAATTTTCCTTCGCATGACACTCCTCGGATAACCGGTTCCGAAGAAACTCGGGCGACATTATATATGTTAAATAACATCTAAAGCAATACAGTATTGAATGGAAGATTATTAAACATTATCCTTGTATCAAAACACATACGACTTCTAAATAATAAATGCAGATGTCATAAAAAGCAAGTTTCCTCAAGTTGTCCTAATCCATGGTGGGCTGAAAATACAACTAGGAAGCACAACTTCCTGATATTTCCGTGGTTCGTGCAAATGTACACTTTATTATGTTACCTCTTCCATATTTTGAAGTGAAACTTAAAAAAAAAAAGTAATATCTATAAAGGTAATAAATAAGTGGAGGGGGTAAAAGATACGCCGCTGGCAAGGTCCTTGGCCTTAAATATTGTTTTTTCCTTTCCCTTGTCCGTTGAAATTTCACGTCCTAATTGTGTATTTATAAATTTTAATTTCAGCCGCAGTTCGTGAACATTACACGTTACCATGACAACAAATTAAATTAATACAGAACAACGTCTGTCGGGACAGCTAGCTGTCAATAATTTCTGCATCTGCGATTTAAGGATTTACTTTGATATTTTTTCACATCAAAATAATGTTACAGTGGTGCATAAATGCATTTTTACTGATAGAACCAATGCCATAAACACCGCTCGTACCGGTCGAGCGATGAAACCTTACATATAGTGACACAGTTATAACGTATGACTGACAGAATGTCAAACTCACACACCGCTTACGGAAACGAGCCCGATTGAGAGCTTAGATTTGTAGAAATAAAATAACGCGACTGTAGGGAGCTCTAATAATAATAAATAAATCAAGTACACGGCTTTTTGCCGATTTGTAGCGCAAATCAACACCTCCCATCAGGGGGGAGTGAGGAGGCCGGCCTCCTCAGGTAAGCCAAACATTAAACGAGCTCAATTATCCTTATCTACGACACCGCAACTTAAACGGCATTGTGCGCGCTCCGTCCCACTAGTGTGGGGAGGGGGACCGCTTCACCCTTTTTGGTCCCAATAATAATCACCATAGGGTAACGCCCGCAATATAATTACGGTTCATCTCTTCCCATCTGCGGGAAAAGAAGGGGGGGGGGAATCTATCCCCCTATTGTCTCCTTAAACCTGAAGACACAAAAATCTACGTCGTCATTCGAACTGTTAAGGCTGGACAAACGCCGCCAATCAGTAGTAGGTCCCTCCGAAAAAAAAAACATTATAGAAGTTTACACACTGATCGGAAACGTTTTAGAAAATGTAATATAGCCTATGCTTATCAGAATAATGTAGGACTCTACTGGTAAAATAAATTTTCAAATTGGTCCTGTAGTTTCGGACCTTATTCCAGACAATGAAACAATCAAATGTTTTCACTTTATAATATTAGTATATATTACATAATAAATCCACAGACGATAAGCAATATACGGAACCAGGCTATAACTCTAAAAAAGGCATAGAATTTATCTCATGTTATCAGGAAAGGGGTAACACAAAATGGGTGATATATTCTGTTAAATTTATAGTCTTCGAAGATATAGGTGTATCGCAGTGCGTTCGTCTTGCATGATTTCTATAACGTATCCTACAAAACTGCTATTTATTATGTATGTTGTAACGTTGTTTAAACAGACTGAGACAGTGGGGCTCATTTTAATTATTTGGCATAAATATGGTCCATGCGTAGAAGTGCAGTACGCTAACGTTAATATGTAATGTTTTTAATTACTAAAATTCTAAATATATAATGTCGGCCTAGACGAATACCTGCTACAACGGCCGTCTCTATTGAGATGAGCCATCTGCGCGGGACATATTATAGTGCACAAGTGTTTGCGCAGACACGAGTGCACTCCCTGTTCCTTCATTCTCCCATTCCGGATGGGACGGTAATCAGGCGCAGGACCGACGGCTTGACGTGCTCTCTGAAGCCCGGGGGTCTAACTCCGGACAACTGTTAGAATTTGAAAAATCCTAATAAACTCTTTGTATGGTCCGACCCGGTGTGCGAACCCGGAATATCAGGTCTGTGGCTGAACATTCTTGCCTCTAGACCACGTGGCAGTAAATTTTCTAAATAAAAAACGCTACCCACACATACACACACACTCACACACACACATTAGAAAACTTCTGTCATACACAATTTGTGACACAGTCAAACACATTAGGACGTACCACATTTAGTTTTATTATATACCTATAAAACGGTTTTAAAATCAAACCATATTAGAAATTGAATGACTTTTTTGAAGTTATAATCGAATTTCGACCTCTGGGCAATCACTAGTGAGTAGTGTCCCACGTGACGTCATCATAATTTTCATTCCTCTTCTTACGTACATTTTTATCCTGTGTCAGAAGTGACATTTTGCCTACGTTAAAATGGAATGAATATTCTATGAATGAACTATTCAATAATAAAAAGTTAAGACACGACCATGTCCAGACGGCGCGAGCGGAAGTCCGGCGCTTACAGTCATGCCGAGCATCAGCAAATGCTGAGCTTAAGACCAATTTTTTGAACCACGTGCTCCAAAAAACTATGGTGGTTTAATGTAGTTTTATAAACAAGGAAGACCAACACTGAAATACCACTATCTAATTCATCGGGTGTTGTCCGAAGGTGTGAAGAGTCTTCGCAAACGGCATGTCTATAAGGAGAGAGTTATAAATGTAGAGGAGACGGGCAGGTAGGGATCATGGTGGCACTCCTTTCACCCTGCCTACCCCATTAGGGAGCTGGAAAATGTGTCATTGTCGTTTATAAATTGTAATTTTGCTAATATTTGTGGGTTTATGCAAACAATATATTCTATCTTCCTTTTCATAGGAATGTAAAGAAAATTACCTTTGGGTCCCGTGCTCACTTGGCACTGGTAAAGCGCGTCATCATCCAGCGTCACGTCCCGAATGTCCAGAGAATAGTCACCTGAATCAATCAAAACGTTACCAAAGTTTTCATATAATATAGGGAAACAAACGACCAACCGAAGCCAAATTGCTATCGACACCCATTAACATTCAGACGTTGATACAGATGCGTTGTTCACTTTATGCCCCAATGGGCTACCGGCTCCTCACAAACTGTACGAAACGTGACAGTATAGCCTGTGCAAGATGTACCTTCTCTGCGCCAGCCCAATTCGGCCAAAATATAGCAAGCATGACTTTTGAAAGAACTGAACATGAAGTAATAAATGAAACGTAACTCTCTCTCTCTTTCTTCATTAACTTATATCCCCTTTTCAATTGCCGTTGGCCTCATTTCCGTAACGATCTTGTTTTAGCTCACCTAATTCCTTTAAGTCGGTATTCACCAAATGAATTATATTTCCCGGTGTTCCGTTATGCTCCAAAATAGCACCGGGCCTCTAAATATTATGAAAGATTGTTAGGAATCAGGAACATTTTATGCAAGCGCTGTCTAATAGGTAATAAATAAATAAATACCTTCTTCATCACTCCCGATCATCTTGTAACGCTCATATCCCGTCAGATGTCTGTGGGTGCCGAGGCCGAAGTCGTCCTTCGTCCACTGTAGCTGTCCCACTTTGTGCACCACTCGACAGGGTAGAGTGACTCTCGATCCCACCACAGCACTCTGTAACAACACGTCACATTATTTTTGGACCTGAATTTATGCTATGGAAGCAAGAAGAAGCCTAATACTTCATCGGATTGCAATGAGTGCAGGTCTGACGACGAGGTATGAGGTCGTTAGAGCGACCGAACCCCCCCCTCCCGCAGATGTGAGAGATGCATCCCGATATTAGCATATCACTAATAAACCGAATATTAGGCATATAATAGATATGGCCGGGTCCTTCTATCTGCTTGGGACCCAGTGATAAACATAATCTAATTAAAATATAAACATTACAACGCACTGCAGCAATATAATAAGGACTACAATTAAATAATGTAACTAAGGTACAACTAAATAATTATAATTCTTCGGTTACTTTTAACATCTTGTGGCATATGGACGTCTGTCATCTCAGTCCACCCCTAGTCAGTCGACCTGTTGAGGCTGGACAAGCGCCGCCAACCAGTAGTAGGTCCCTCCGCAAAAAAAACAGATACCTAAACCTTTGGAACGTCTGGCTAGTTAAATATCTAAACAATTCGCTACAAAATAAGAAAGAAGTTTCTTAGTAATGAAAACACCAAAACAGACTCCATAATAGATTCAACATTATTGTGTTGCATTTGTGTAAAAGGCCACGAAACGCGGCCGCTTGAGTGTCACATTGCGACATTGTCATGTTTTTTTTTTAGTAAAGTGAGGCAAACGAGTAATCAGAGCCTTTTCACGTCTACCGACGCCAGTCGCGAAATTACTATGTAGATGTGTTGGCTTCCTTTCCTCTCCTCCGCACGAAACGCGACACCGAAGATGTCACTTTATGCTGGTATCATATGAGCGAGAGATGGACGGTTCCATTGAGTGATACATATTTTCGTGGATCCCATGTCCCCCAGAGGACTAAAAGGAGGCGAGGGTTGAGGGAGCAAGCGACTGCACAAACCGGAACTAAAGGTCATACTGAACCACCCCCAACACACAAAAAGACAATTGCGACCTTTGAAAACATAACCCTAAATGTAGCTTTTCAATGAATGGAATAGAAATAATTTATTCTATGCCCACAACACAGCTAAAAAAACAAAGCACATAGAGCACTAATTATAAATAGAATAAATAAAAAAAAAACCAAGCTGAGCACACATGTGTGCAGTGTCGTGTCCTACCTCACGGGTCGTGTTGGAAACTTTTGAAATTTGTCAGCCATATTCTTAAGTTATAATGAGCGTAAGTAGTGGACTTAGGACTTTAGGACTTACTTATCAATAATCCCACTCCTTTGGATAATATATAAACAAATCCCCCCATATATTATATTGATAACAAGAATTTGTGACAGTCCAAAAATGCAATATTGTAGCTCCAGACGTCACACTACAAATCACCCCTTAACCGTGCAGGAACATGGAAAAATCAAACCGCTTACCCGAATATTAATTTGGACAAATTTCGTCACATAAATCAAAGTTGCTCTAGCCCTGGACATCGATGTTACATACATAGACGCTATATTTATGCACAATTTTGTAAGAAATAGAGCAGCCATGTTAGGCAGACATAGCCGTTAATATTTATCGTGCTCAGATAATAGCAAAGTGGTTGTGATGTCGAGTTTGGTGCGGTTTGTGAATAGGGAAGGAAGCACAATTATGTAGATGTTCATAGTCTTGACTACTCCGAATACCCTTTGTCTTATTTAGTATAAAAAATACCTTTTTTTAAATAGAATAGGAGGGACAAACGAGCAATCGAAGCTTTTTCACAACTACCGACGCCCATGAACATTCACATAATTTCTACGCCATTAGTTGCTCTCCTTCCCCCCCCCCTCCGCAGCGGGCCGTCAACTGCTCACAAACCGGTGGTACCGAGGTGTAATTTTACGGCGGTATTATGTGAGCGAGAGGTACCACCCCGGTCGTGCCGGCCCAATTCCGTTACATAGGAGGATGTGGTGTTCGCAGCATGACACTACCCCTTCCTAAAGTTACAAACTTCACTACACAAAGTAAGCCAGTTTATGCCCGCCAGAAAAGAGGTAGCTAAATGTTTTAGAGAAAACATTTAATTTCCATGGTCATTTATTGATTGTAAAATTTACCCGTGATTCTAGTGATAGTACATCAAGGAATATATGGATATTTTCCTTCCGTTTATCTCAAGTTGAAGCGGAGCTATGTACTGAAAATACCGTAGCATATTAAAAATTCTATAAAAGAGACCGTGTATAGAATTTTTAATATGATTCGATCCCGTTTCATATTAAACGTTATGCACTCGAGAAATTATCAGTTTTTGTAAGAAAGTTGGTAAAAATTGACGATGCGATAATATTCGCTAAATTTATATTAATAATTGTTAACATTTAAAGCGACAAAAAGTTGTGACAACTACACATTACTTACACAAGTAATTCTGAACTAAACAAATTTAAAAAAAAAACGTAAAGCAGAAGAGTTTATCTGTCGGTCCATGTCGGTCAGCTGGTGTTTGTTTATTATAAAAAGGGAGGTGTTGCATATCTATCAAGACACTTACATAGTCTGTATTGTGATGACAGCTATGACAGCCGATGCCCGTGTTACACACATAAAATATCCAGCACGACCCGAATGAGCTGAGCACACTTTAGATGTGTACCTCTGAGATGTGTTATGGCTTGCCATCGTACACGTAATCATCACCTAGTGTCCATCTCTTAGTATGGCCCCACAGCCCTCCATATGTCATTCTGACTTAACGCATCAACACGCTTGAGCATAGCAAGAGGTAGCGCCATACTGCATAGGAGGAGGTAGTGCTATACATAATACATCACACTACATCCCCTTGTGCAACGGCATTGGGCCAGCACGACCGGGGAGGTACCTCTCGCTCACATAATACCGTCATAAAATGACATCTTCAGTGTCGCGTTTCGTGTGGTTTGTGAGTATCTGGTGGCCCGTTGGGGAGGGGCGAAAGATGGCAACGCTTCGAAATTTTGCCCCTATTCTACAAAAATAAAATATAATAGTTTGAATTATTTATGTGTAAAACACCCAATTTCGCTTTATACTAATTGTGATGAATTCAATTGAGAACACCATGAATCCGATTATAATAATTGCTGGGAGGAAACCCCCAGGTTGAGAGGGGGTTAGGGGGTCGAATATTGGCATGACTCTTAATTGAATGATGTACTCCGCGTTTTATTCGCAACGTAACCAAGCTTTAATTTCATTTGTTACAAATTTGACGCGTTTATGTACAGTCGCGTCGAAGCCGCATCAATTGCTACCACGCGGTCAAATGGTATGATCAGTGACAGATCCTTAGGTCCCGAATTTGAATCCAGAGTTGGATACAAATGTTGATGGAATGTTTATCTGGTAGCCGCGTAATTCTGGTGTTTCGTCAACAGATAATCATGTTATTCCGGCTCAGCGCATGATTTCGCTCCGGTCACGTGTGACTGTGTGTGTCGTCCCATCGGAATACTATATTAAGTCACAGCGCCATTATACTATAGTCTATTTCATAAAAAGTGCGTGCAGGCGCTCGCAAATGTAAGTTTGTCAACATTATTTACGTTGACAAACTTATGTTTGTGGATGTTCTAGTTATAATACACGCTTGTAATCTGTGTAATATTTTTTTTTTTATTGTAAAACAATAATTCATACCTGGTCTTGGGGTTCCATCGCAAATTTCTGCTCTTTGTAAGCGCCAACGTAACTAATCATTAAGAACAACGATATCCATTGCTGCTTCCCGACAACTACAGATTGGCATATCCTTAACAATAGGAACAGCGGATTTGCAGCTCTGCTAGTAACCCGCCATCGTTGCGAAATTACATCTTTTATCTTTCTCTTATCTAGAAACTTTGTATTATTTATCTTTTTCTTTTGGATTTGGACATCGTTTGAACTGGTTTTATCGTACATTTCCATTGCTTTTGTTCAAGATTCATCCATGAGTTTCCATTTTGAGTATACTTTAAATCTGAAAAAAAAAATTGTGTTCATTATAAAGTTATAAGAGGTAGAACTACGCTGCATTGCAGTCGAATCGGGCTGGCACGTCCGAGGAAATACATTTAGATCACATGACACCGTAAAGTGAAAGCTATACTGTCGCCTGTCGCACGGTTTGCCCCCTATTCTGTACAAAAGAACTGAAAAACCGCATAAAATACAACACTAGGGGTGCCTCCCCGGTCGTGTTGGCCGAATCGGCACCTTAAAATACTTACGTTTTCAAGAATGTAATTCTGCATTGCGGACTATATATGAGCCACGCCGGAGGGACATATTTTTTTTAAAGCATAAGGGGGCAAACGAAAAGTCGGGGCCAATTGATGACTACCAAAACCCATGGACATTCACATGCTGTCGCGTTTCGTGCATGAGTAGTAGCGGTAGCTCAATAGTGGAGGAAGGGCAGCATGTCTGCACAAAAGTTGTCGTTAACCATTAAAATGACCTAATTGCTCGTTTTCCCCCTTAGTACTATACAAAAACTGCATTGTCACTTCATTACATGTACAAATATTGAACGTTAGCATGCTGTGAAAAGAACCGCCAACATGTTTCGCATGATAGGGTTGCAATGTGAAATTTATGACGCGCGCCGCGGTTCCTTAATACAACATAAAAGAACTTTAAGCTCTAATACATCTCGGAAAATTGCTTTTTAAGCTTTTATATAATGTGGGAAAAGTTCGGTAAGTTCGTTTTGGATCTATGTATAATTCATTCTAAAATGTGCAGTAGTAGGAGGTGTTATGCTGTATTGGTGGCGAGAGGTACCTCTTCGTGGCAATGTGGCCCACATTGCCACGAGGAGGTACCTCTCGCTTACACGATGCCAAGTAAAAGTGAGAATCTGCCAGGGCAATCATCAAATTCAATAACCAGTTTTTTTAACAAATCGCAGCGTTTGTGATTCGTGTTCCCCAAGGCTGTGTTTTCTCTCCCTTGATGTTTCATCTGTTTATCAATAACGTGCTACAAACTGGCAGCCTTGTTACGCGGATGATAGCACCAGAAACGATTTATTCGCGACCAATTAATAATGAGAAAATACATTTTTAAGCTCTAATGTGTCTGTTTCATTTTGTTTTTTACTGGAGAAAAAGTTCTATATAGTAATGGTTTTCGATCTATTGATTTTTCATAGATTTTTTCTTATATGGTGTACGGATTCAAACGAGCAGTTTGAGAATTTCGACGACAAACTTCGTCCACAGATGCACACATTATTATCATGCAGATGCGTTACCCTCCATTTCCCTTCTTCTTATATCATAAGACTTATGGCAGAGTTGTAAAATAAAGTGTTGCAATGCAGCTGAATGGGACTGGAATGACCAAGGAGATGCTTACTGTTGAGCGAAGGGGCTGCTATTTATACCCTTCTTACAAATAGAGAGGAACAAAGAGCAGCAGGAGGAGTCGTTTTTTGTATGTGATACATGGAGTATAATTTTACCCCATCTCTCCAGTTGTCGAAAAAAGGTCTTAACCTTCACTTGCAGACTTATTGACATATAGACGGACAAACATATAGACGAGCAGAAAAACAGACAAGTTCTTCTCTTCTGTTCTTCTGAATTTTCTGACTTTTGAAAGACTTTTGCTTTAAACAAAATAAAATTACGTGCATCTACGTAACCTATATGCCCTTGAGATCAAGATACAGCGTCAGCCTGTAGAACTTTTTGTTCTATTCATTTATTTGATAGCAATATTCTTATCGTAAATGCATATGCTTGCCATAGTGTGTGTATGTGTGTATCGTTTCATTTAGCTAAAATTATAAAATGTCATGCATGTTGTATTAAATAATGTTTCTGCATATCATCTCTAAAACATAATCTTCAAATGTACCAAGTTTCAATTATCTCCATTCGCGTCAGATTTTCTTTGGTCCTTTTTACCATAAAAATCCTGTACATTAAAAATAATAAGTAAATAAAAAATTTTACATAAATAATAATAAGTAAATATATTTTTATATGACTACCGTTGCCGCACAAAAACATCCATATAATTTATATGCAAATTCCCCCCTTCTCTCCTCTCCTCTCAAATGGGTCACCAAATACCACAATCCGCAGAAAACATCCCAGCAGAGCTTGCGCTTGGCAACCCTGCGAAACCAAAAATAAGTTGCCACTTGGCAGTGTAAAATGAGCGAGAAATGCGTCCCCAGTCGTGCTGGCTTGAATCAGCTCTAATGCGACAATGGCGCCACCTCTTAATAAATTCATATTTTGTAAATGAAGTGTTGCAATTTCGGACGCAGTAGATAAATATCCAGCAGATATACTGCAGCCACCCCGAGACCCATTCGCAATGATAACGTGAATTATATACGAAGGCGGGATCCGTGTAGTTTGCATTGTAACACACTGATCGCTCCTTTGTACAGCGTGGAAGTTTCAATAAATTTAGTTAGTATAAATTGCGTAATATTTTGACAATGCGAGTAGCAGGAGAACGGTCGTCTTGGCGTTCGATTAAAGGGAATATCCAGCAGTGGACCGATAAGGGCTGATAATGATGTTGATAACTGTGTCACTCAATTCGTCACGTTCTTCTCAGATACAAACAGATAATGGTACCCCTCGTGCGCGGGTCTAACTCACGGTTGCCCGTTTCTTTATAGTATAAGTGACTATTTAGTATAAATATTATGCAGACTCTGTAAGCTGGCATAATGCAGTGCCCCCAATGGTCCACCAGAAATACACAATTCCATCTTTAGTAACAACTAACGTTTTCAAACATCAACATAATTGTTATGCTGACATATGTTAGCCTTCTCCCCTCTAATGAGCCACTAATGTAACGCATGAAACGCGAAAACATAGCTGTCACTACACGGTAGCTGGCTACCGACGACGGTATCACGACAGCTAGATACCTCTCCGGTGTTGCCGGCCACTACCTAACAAAGTTATGTTCCCATATAAGAGCACCCGGGTTCAAACCCCACCATATACCCGTACCAATGAGTTTTTCTGACTTCAGTACATTTTCTGAGCGCAGTTATGCTTAAGGAAAATGACGTGAGAAAACGTTTCGTTTATACAAATTCGGTGTTGGGTCTGGTTTCTCTCCGAGGTCCTGCAGAGTACAGATCGCTCTGTACAAAAACTAGCACCTTTATAATTTTTTTCAATTATGTAGCACGCTGCCGTCTGAAATAAAATGAGTAAGGCTTAGGAGGACGGAGATACAAAAATATTTTCTTTGTTAATCATCCTCTAGCGCCGTGTGTATCGCCGTGTTAACCATAAACCGTACTATCTCCCGTGGATCCCTTGAAAACTCTTTAGCTAACTTAAGTGTAACTCGTAATGGAGGCGCGAATGTAATCAACATTACAACCAGTCATTTTGTATGCAAACGCACGAAATGTACTGAAATGCTTTTTGGAGTTATAACAATTGTGTGTCATGCACCAGGGTAACGCTCAGAATCATCTGTATTATTATTGAGCTGCTAATCTGCTTTGGCACTGAGCTGCTGAGCTGTTGCAATACTGAGCTCATTACCTAAGGAGCTGCTGAGCCGGGGAGCTGATAAGCTACTGATCTGTTAAGCTTTGGAGCTGGTATCGGGCTGTCCAGCTCAGTAGCTAGTATGATCCTTACCATCGCATTTACCATGATGTAACATTTCTTATCGCCTTTACTTAGATAGAGGACATTTCTATACCCTATAGTCACAATAATAAAGAATAAATAATATAAAAATATACCTTGGTTTAGAAATTAAAAGATACACGATTTCATACTGAATTGTCAATCTAAAGTATTTGTGATTAACCATACAAATATTTTTTTGCAAATTCAAACTTATGCGTATGATTTTCGGTTTTCTTTTGCAAAGTTTTGTAATTTTGACAAGTGAAAATATTTTGTACGGAAGGTTTTGAGACACTGGTATCATATTGTCTTAGAATATGAGTATTTTTATAAATCAATCAATGTTTAGTACATTTTCAGTCCGTAATACGTAAGTACATATAATTTGCTTTAAACCTAATATAGTTAAGAAATATGTTGTAAACTACTATTTCAAATATACAACATAGAAATACAAACCTATGCACAGATACGCATTCGTACAAATACTTTATAATTTATGGGAACAAATGGGCAGTTGTCTAGGCATGGCAATAACTAGATGGTAGTTACCGAACTACCGGACATAGAGAACCTCGTAATTGTAATATAGATGCAGTCCTTTTTACTTCGTTCCAAACTCGTAAATTGAGATTTACGAAATCCGATACAAACTGATGCATGGTGCATAGTCTCTCGTGGACAATTTCTCGTTTTTCTCCTCATACTATAAAATAACATATCCTTTTTATTCGGAAAGACCAGTAGGTCTTTCAACAAACTTTACACGTAGTAACTTGTAAAGGTTAGCGACGCTATTCAACGCGCGCCTATAGTTCATCAGACTAGCGAAGACTTTTGTGTCTCCTAGCTTAGGGTGACGATAGGGGGCATCCCCCTCTCTTCCCGAAGATGGGAAGAGATGTACCAGGTTGTTTGCGGGCGCGCCCTGTAGTGATTACTTTGGGACCTAACAGGGGGAGACGGTCTACCTCGTCGTAGTAGTGGAGCGGCGCGCGCACGATGCCGTTTGTGATGCGGTTACGAGGATAAGGTTTAGCTCGTTTCATGTTTAGCTTATATGAGAAAGCCGTCCTACTAGTGTGGGGAGGGGAGCCGTCTTCCCCATTCCGGTCCCAAAAATAACCACTATAGGGTACGCCCACAAAACAATCCGGTACATATCCTCAAATCTGCGGTAATCAGAGGAGGGGGGGGGGGTCTTTCGCTAGTCCGTTGAACAGTAGAGGCGGGAGCAATAGCGCCGCCAACCAGTAGTAGGTCATTCCGAAAAAAGAAACAAGGCTGTATCTAGGGACGGTAGTTATTGAAGCACCAGAAATTCATTAACACCCACATAATTGTGACTGAAATGCACGCCCTCCCCACGAAATATACGAAATATACCCGAAAATCACAAAACTCAGTACTATGTTGCGTGTACAAAAAATCTCGCAATCCCAAATCGTCTACAATACGGTACTGATATATGAAAAATATCTATGTTTCAATTTATAATAACACCATTATGGAGCGTATAGCGGAACTCAAGATTGCCAACGTTCAAATATTCAGTCGTTATTGAACGGAAGAAAATATCAATAGGAAAGCTTGCCCTGCGAGAAATTCCTGTTGTATAGGAAATGCATTCGACTCGTATAATTTATGACAGGGCAGAACTCGCAACATAATAATAACATTTTATTCAAATACCAACATTGCGGCGTAGAGATATTTACATTTCCTCTTAAAATTTTCGATGTGAAACTTCTACATAATTGTTATTTGAATCTCACTGAGTTATTCCCATAAACATCCATATCCATCCATCCAGGGTTTTTACAGAGCATAATAAGTATGATTCGTATAATTTGTGACAGGGCGGAACTCGCAACACAATTATAAAATTTCATTCAAATACCAACATTGCGGTACAGAGATATTTATGTTTCGTCTTAAAGTTTTCGATGTGAAACTTCAGAATAATTGTTATTTGCATCTCATAGAGTCATTTTGGTGAGGTTGTACAGAGCATAATAAATATGATTCGTATAATTACGACAGGGTAATCAGGGAACTCACAACATCATAATAACATTTTATTCAAGTACCAACGTCGTAGTGTTGAAATATTCATATGTCGAACGTCTTATCTTAAACTTTTCGAATTGAAACTTGAAATGTGATTTGGCACACGCTAAAGTGCTAAGATACATACCTACACAATTCCAACGTGTTTTACGCTTGCGGTATGACCGCAAAGGTATTTCTCGCACTCGCAGTGCCGCCATCATGAGATACCTGCTTTTCTCTTAAGAGATTCCAGTGGCAGAGGGGAAATGCAACGAAAGGGAGAAAGCGAGCAGCCAGAGCTTTTTTGTGACATTTGTACATAAGCATCCATACGAACCCATCAGACTCTGAATCGTTGTGAATTTAACACTTGATTAAATAAAGAAACCTTATATATATATTTATATATAACACATTTTCACAATTATTTAATTAAATTTCCATTTACGACCGGTTTCGACTTGTTATGATCAGGTTTATTTCTGTTTATTTATTTAATCGAGTGTTAACATGAATTTCCATCAAGAAGTGATAATTCTTTAATGAACTATGTTGTTAATTTTAATTCATTGCAGTTGCAGTTGTTCGAGGTATCGATACCGACGTGGTAGCTGCTCTTTGTACCCCTCTTATAAGAAGTGGGGACAAAAGAGCAAAAGGAGGAGGTGTTTTTGAGGCGCACGGGGCAAGCGGCGCGGATGGGAACTTCACCCCATTACACTATCCCAAATTCGGTAGAGTTGTTCTGTGGTGCGGGACAACCCCATCTGTGGAGGTGGCGTCGGTTCCTTACGGGACTAACTGGCCGTCTAGGTGCCCTAATGATTTGTTGTTCCGGGGCAACTCACCAAAGGCGGCACTGATGACACTCGCGGTGGTTTTCGTGGGTATTCGGCGCTATAAAATGCCTCATGCCCCACACACCACTGCCAACGAAAAAACGAAAAAGATATCGATAGCCCTGATGTTTTGCAGTTCCGGTGTACCTCACCAATGGCAGCACAAATAGCACAGTATGTGTCGCGCGGTCCACACACCGCTGAAACCCATCCTGGGCCGGTGATGGCGTAGTAAAGACCATAGTACATTTAAAAATACACGAGCACCAACCACTTCATAAGTTTACACCACATAAAGTTTACCCTAGCTGAACGCTAAAGCAGCTAGCTACTTTTGTTAGCCATAATATGTTTAGTGGGATATTTCGTAGCGAAGGCTTCGTTGAGTGAAACAATCCGCCTATATCATAAGAAGGGTCTCTCATATGATTATGTTTCATTTCAATTTAATTATTGCTTAAAATATCCCGTAAACATTGAAATACTCGTAAGTGCGGCCCTGTGCTCTTAAACGCCACAGTCCAAACGGTCACCGGTCACTTAAACCATATTATACCCGAGCGGGTTATAGAAACATACTCGTGTTATATTTTTATTTAAAGGAGAGATTTTCTATTCATTTGTGTTGATAACCGATACTAATTGAAAACTCATGTTAGCATTACTGAAGCCCATCATCTATATCTATCATTTCCCCATCCGCGTAACTCCGGTTCTATTAATCGAAGCGTCATGGTATATATTACATTTCAGGCTATGGGCCTATCTTTAGCCTTCCTCAATAAAGTGACTGATTGAACACTAACATATTTTTTCAATTCAGGCCTGATATAAGTGCGTTCAAACATACAAACAAACTCTGCTTTATATTATTAATATAGATAATGAAATTTGGGTAGAATGTGAAATATAATATGAAAAAATGACTATTCAACCTAACATATTGTTTCAATTCAGGCCTGATATAAGCGCGTTCAAACAAACAAACAAATTTTTCTGCTTTATATTATTAATATAGATAATAAAATTTGGGTATAATGTGAAATATAATATGAAAATTACCCTTATTAGGAAGTAATAATTGATACTTATTATCAAAGAAATGAACATTGTATGGGTGCATTTTCGTGGACTATAAATATATGGCGACAACAATAATTATTTTATTTGTTTTAAAATCTCGAAGTACGCGAGCCCCACATAACGGTGTCGATAATTCTAGACTTACGTAAATATAACTAGAGCTGTCTTAACAAGTAAGAAGCATGCTGTCGCGTTTCGTGAGGTTTGTGAGTTTCCGATAGCCCACTGGAATGGAAGAGGAAATGAGAAGAGGAAACACATTCGCATGACAGCAGTAATAGGCTTCGGGAGTCATCAGTGGACAGAGTTCTCGTATACTAACATAAAAAATATGCGTATGAATGTATATGTTGTAGTCGTATTACAGGAATCGCCATATAATACGGCCATTTTGAAAAACAGGGTCGTTTTGTTTTGTGGCGGGCCAAAGATTAGCCGAATTAACATTGCGAGATGTTCTTCAACACACGGCGGCTGTCGTTTGGCTTCATTGATTCTCTTAATGTTAGGCAGTAATAGTGATCGATACAAGTATGAAATTATGCCAAGTGTTTTGAGGGAAAATAAAAAAAATACCTAACTACGAAGGCTTTGGCGGAAGCGTAGATCCCGACAATATATCTTTCAGTTACAGTTCCTTTATTTGTCTATATCCTAATCGACGCCATTGTGGTTGTCATGTCAAGCAACGCCGCGAGTGTTATAATTAGGAACCAGACCGTCTCAGAAAGGCGGATAATGCTTCACTTTATTTCATTAAGGCTGGCTTTATTGAATATCATATAACGGCGAAATGAATCTGACGCAATTTCACTCAGCCGTATTCAATACGGCTAATCGTTGACTCGCCACAGACCAAAACGGCCCTGTTTATGCAAATGGCTAGCCGTAATGAAATACGGCGATACAGACAATCCGGCTGCGACATATATTATGTTACCCGGATTATAATAAGACCGGGAAAATGTAAATCTTAAACTAAAGGAATGGATGCTTTTACATAATTTCTACAATATGAAAGATATTACCTTTGTAATTAATCCTCTTAGAGATCTTGTGCAGGAGCGTTTTGTGTTCATTTATAACGCTTTTGCATGCCTCACAAAAATGTGTACCACATTAGATTTGAACATCATAATGTATTTACAGGTCGATGCAAACAAATCAATATTTAGTTAAGTATTGTTAAATACATTACTCACTTATTGACTTCTAAAAAGTTTCTCGTAACAATTTAGATTCTATAATCCAAGGGATTAACAGACTGATGATAATTCGTAACTGTCATAACGGAACAAAGTAAGGTTTCCGTTATCACTACAAAAGGCAAACAAAACATCAACTGACAATAGTAGTTTGTTCAGAATGGCGTATATCTATCCCACGCGTGACAATAGATATGAAGTTCTTCCGCTCGCATGGGATTAGTTTCCAGTCCTTCTGCTATGTTTAGCAAGAGGTAGTGCCATACTACAATGCAGCGGAATGGGGCCGGTACGGCCAGGGCCATCTTCGGTGCCGCGTTTCGTGCGGTTTGTGATTAGCCGGTGGCTCATTGGGGTGAAAGGAGGGCAAAGCATCGGCAAAGTATCGGCAAAGTAATTATGTGAGTGTTCCTGTGCGTCGGTAGTCATGGCAAAGTTCCGATTTCTCGTTTGCCCCCTATACTAAAAATCTATGTGATAAGTATCTGTGGACTTATCGCACTGCGTTAGCCTAGCACTGTGCTAAGTACAGCAAGGATTTGGGCTACAGGTAGTAGAGAAAGCAAATGTATGTATTAATTTAATATTCTTATAAATTTAGGAGACTTGACATATTTAAGACTTTTATTATATACACGCATACAGTACATATATAAAACATCCATGACCCTTGCGGGATTCGAACCCGCAACCTCTGGCAAAACACGCGGTGTAACCGCGACGGTTACACTATTATTATGATTAACATCATTGTTAAAACCATAAAGTATTTTCGAAGCTATATACTGGTCAACGTTCATGACAATATTGTAATCTGTTAATTTGTTTCACTTGCCTCGTGATTTATTCACTCTGCTCCATCCAGGCGCGGCTTAAGCAATAAAATTAATTTGAATTACGCCGTTTCACGGTGTTGAGTAATCTAACGTTCGAACGAGATATCTTTGTATCTTTTATAGATCTAGAAAACGTTGCTTACGATTGAAGCGTTACTTCGTAGAAGATAAGATTTTGGTCTCGAAGTGAAACAATGTACTAGCGTTGTATTTTTTTTTTAATTTTACAATACCTAATTTCCTTAAGGTACTTGGTACTTAGGACCATGAGTGGCCCGTTTGGGGGAGGAGAAAAGAGGGCAACGAATGAACAGCCGCGTTCAATACTGATACCGATTCGTTGGTAGTTGTAGAAAAGGCTCTATAAACAATATATAAAAAATAAAAAAGGTCATGTTTTTATTAACCACAAGAGCAAATAATATGTAATGTTTTCTTTGTTACCATACCTGATGTTAGTATATAAAAGTCATTTTATAATAGTTATATACGAGGGGGGATTGAGAAGTATGCGAGACGATAAACAAAAGCGAATAATCTATTTAAAACAATTTTATTTTTCAACGTCGTTTCCTTCTACCTCGATGCATTTAGCCCAGCGCTTCTCCAACGGCGTTACACCAGTTTTTTAAAATGTTTCCTCTAACCCCTCTAAATATTCATTTATGGTCACAATGAACTTCATCATTTGATGAAAATCTTCGGCCACACAACCATTTCGTGAGATTCGGGAATGATTGGAAAATGCACGGGGCCAGATCTAGCAAAAAGAGGGATGTGTTAACAATTTGAACTACAATTCATATAGTTTGTCAAGGGTTGTAGTTGACAACCCTTGACGAGTGCTCAGGTGCGTTGTCGTGGTGGAATAAAACTTTGTATCTGGCTAAATGAGGCCGTTTCTTTCTGATGTCTTCACTAAACTTTTGCAACTTTGCAAATAATTCACTAAAATAACCCCTCGAGCATCCCAAAAAACAGGCGCCATCACTTTGCCGGCCGACAAAACCGTTTTTGCCTTCTTCGGCGCAGGTTTTCCGCTCTCGGTCCACTGCTTAGAGTGTTCTTCTATTTCAGGAGTATAATATACGCCGCAAAAACTCTTTAGTATCACGCTTAGACAGCGCCAAACACTCAGACGAATCGTCCACGTGACGTTGCTTTTGGTTAACAGTGAGCAAGCGCGGCACCGATTGCGCGCAAAGCTTTTTCATTCGCAAATGTTGGTAAAAAAGGTTAAAAACGCGTTCAGAGGAAATGCTTAACATCGCTGCTACCTGCCGCAACTTGAAGCGCCGATCATTCAAACCAATTTTTTCAATCTTTTTGATCCAGTCCGGCTTCGTGACTTTATTTGGACTGCCACACCTGTTGGCATCTTCGCAGCTCTATCTCCCACATTTGAAATCAGTTACCCAAGTGTGAATTGTACTCAATGCAGGAGCAGTATTACAAAACACCGTCTAGCTTGACCTTAATCTGGGTTGCTGTTTTCCCTTTTAAAACGTAAACCTTTATCACCGCACGGATTTCGTTTCTTTCCATAGTTGAGAAAATTTACGACAGTGAAAGTTCTAGGGTGAGTGTGAGGGGACTCACACAAATTCTATCAGTTCCAATAAATTCAAATTTGGCGTTCTATATATTTGTTTGCCTTACTTTCTTTTAAGTTCGTCGTTTCACTCAGTTATTAATCAGCTCGGTATTAAATATTTGTAAGAGGTAGTGTTATGCTGAATTGCTGCGGAGTTGGACCGGCACGACAGTGAGCTACCTGTCGCTCACTTGTTACAGGCGTAAAGTGACACCTACGGTGTCGCGTTTAGTGGGGTTTGGGAACGCATCAGCATAGTAATTAAACTGGTGGTCATGGGCGTCGGTAGTCGTTGAAATTATCCGATTGTTCGTTTGTTCCCCTATACCTACTATAAAATAAATCTGACCATATAAATATGTTAATAACTTAGATTCTTGCAGTGTAAAACATGACGTGTTGTCAACTCTTTAGCAGTACAGCAGACGACCGGCTGGCTCAGTTGGTAACGTGATGCTAGAGGTCGCGGGGTCGAATCCCGCCTAGGTCATGGATGTTTATATGTAATTTTATAATGAAAATCTTAAATATATAAGATATCTGAAATATATAAAAAATATTTCTGTTGTACAATAGCTGTAACGCAAGTCCTTATGGTACTTAGCACAGCACTAGGATAACGTGCCTTGATAAGTCCACAGATACTATTATATTATTTTAGTGAAAACTGCATTCAATTCCTTTCAGTAGATATATATGTTTTTTTCATTGCCAGTGTCTATATATTTACGCACATAACACATCTGCTGAAAGGTATGTAATGGAATTTCCTTCTATTAATCTTTATTTGTTCAAGTGGATCACCGGAAACTTGTAAACTGCGTGAAACGGTGCAGCTCTATTTACGGTGGTGTAATGTGAGCACGAGGTCCTACGCTTACGGTCGTGTTGAGCCATTTCGTGTGCAATGCAGCCTCTTAAAATAGAGCTTAGAAAAGTTTAGATAGTCCAAAAAATATATATTTTTATTTTACTCAATCCAGAATTATGATCGCAAATAAATCTATGAAACTACGAAGATGGGACCGGGGCCGCTTACCCATTAAGGGGTACGTCATTGGGTATTTCATAGACTTCTTTTCAAGTACCCTATCAACTTGATAATTAATACGTCGACTTAGTCCAACTAAAGGCTTACCAAATCGGCAGAGGTCATACGGGTAAGCACCAACCGAATTCGAAAACCCTATTGTAGCTTACCCATTCGTTAGGTTTTTTTTTTTTGTAGAAAGAAAAAGAAATCATGCGCGGAAAAGAGATGAACATATGATAAATCAATCTTGGTAAGTGCTTAAATATTTATATCTTGGTAAATTTGTATATATTGTATGTTACTAGTTATTTGTTATACATATAATAATTAGGTAAGCGTAACAAGGTAAGTAATCCTTATTCAAAATGGTTTCCACGTCTAAAGATTACCACCCTGAAAATAGGCTTAGTAAGGAAAGGGGTTTTTCGGAGAGAAATAATACAAATGCATACAGACAACAACATGTACAACATAACACATGCTTACATTCTCGGGTAAGTAATATCTATTTCTAAAACGGCAATGGTAAGTTATTTACGACTCAAAAGACTCAATTATGAACTAAGAACTAAATTGATCAATGAACTTTGCACCCAGGACATACAGCTCAAAATCCCTCCCGCGAGACCCGGCAGTTTTTCCTCCTGGACGAGATCCAACGCACCCAAGCAATAACTTCACGGACGTCCAAATTTGAGATACCGACCAGCGTCTAACTCGGAATATAAATCTTTTAAAACTCTATAAATTATTATTTTAATTAAGATAGTAAAAAGTCAAGCGAGAATATTTAGTGTGGTGGAACGAACTGGCTGCTGGTGCCTTTTGGTCGTCTGCGACCTATACACCGCACAGCCGCACCACCGCAGCTATTAATTGATGTGTGGGCAAAATAGTAATCAAGAAATCCTTGCTTATTCCCTGCCAAGGGGCCAAAGGGCCCCAATCTTATTCGGCTTCGCACCGATATTTTACTCTAACGTTTTAGTAGATATTATATAGCCCTAGCTTATCTAAGCTAGGGCAGCTTATTAAAGATAATGTAGGCTTTTATTGGTCATAGAATTTTTCATATTTATCTCGTAGTTTAGGACCCTAATCCATGCGAACAAACAAAGAACCAAACGTTTCCTCTTTATAATATTAGTATGGAAAAAATGCTACAGCACAGCTGTCACTTTTTAACATTATCTCGCTATTCCGAGAGGCACCTCGCCCGTTCCGCTAGCCCCATTCCGCTATAGTATTACAGCATCAAAGATGACACATTCTTTTTTTTTTGGTGTCGCGGGAAAAAATAATTATTAACGCCGCGCCTTAACCGGCCCCGGGTGGAGCCCGGTGTTGTCTAGGGCTTGCGGCACATTATAGTGCCGAATGCCCCAGAAAATCTCTGTAAACACCGTCAATGCTGCCTTTGGTGAGGTGCCCTAGAACTAATCATCAACGAATCATCAGGGCGCCTCGACTTCTAAGGGACTGACACAACTGAAGGGTTTGTCCCGCACCACAGTACAACCTTACCAAATTCGTTACAATAGGGTGAGGTTTACAATTCTTCTTACGAAAGGCGGTACAAAGAGCGGCATCTTCAGTTCTATTGGTTTCGCCTAAGGAAGTATTCACTCAGGCTACTAAGCCCCACTGCCACAAAGCTTGTGCTTGCTTTTCCTTCCTTATTCCCCTCATCATCATCATCACTATCAGCCCTTATTGCTCTACTATTGAGCGCCAAGACAGCCAATATCCTGCTACTGTACGGAGAAAGTACCTCAACAGATCCAATGTTTTGGAAATAAAATTATTGATCGAATGCCCAATTCAGACATCACTTAGAATACTTGTTTCTTTCTCTTAAATATAATAAAAACC
This sequence comes from Eumaeus atala, assembly GCA_017140195.1. NCBI lineage: Eukaryota > Metazoa > Arthropoda > Insecta > Lepidoptera > Lycaenidae > Eumaeus > Eumaeus atala. The sequence continues at coordinate 244,705 of JAFELO010001916.1, forward strand.
TCCAATAAACCAATGAGGCCTTCAAAGTCTTTAAATTAATTACCGACAATTCAATTTTCTTTATCTTATAGTGAGGAGAGGACCCGTAAAATTTTATTCATAGTCTTGCCAGATAAATTGAATTTATGCGGCGTAGGTCTTACACCTCTATGTGTTTTACTGAGAATACCCATCGTTTTTTATACTAATAATACATTAAAACTAAAGTATTAGAAAGTGATCTCGGAAACTACAGGTGTGATAAAAAAAACAATGTACGTGCGATAGCTGTATTTAAGAGGAAAGCTGTATATCTAGATGTTAAGCCATATAAGAGCAGAGTTACCAAAAAATGTGGGGTGCTGTGGGGATGATGTTTTAATACATATAAATCTAAGAACTAACATTTCCTCACTTTCATTTTAGAATTTGGCATGGTTACTTTCATTTTAGATGTAAGTGCGCTACATCTATATTATTATTTTATTATTATTAGTAGCCTAGCGTGTCCCATTGCTGGGTAAAGGATTCTTTAGATTCCACACCTCCCTAGATTGGAACAATACTTTCAGTACTTGTCCATCATCCCTGGCTGGCTCATCTCACCATCGCCTGTGGAGTTTGCCGCTTGGTCGCCGGGCATTCTGAGGAATCCATAGATATGTTCTTTTGGCCCAGACCTGACACATGCGGCCGTTGTGGCCGCCCCAGTCCCGATTAGCCATGGTGCCCGTTATCCCTGTCTGGGAATGTTTTAAGGTGTTCCTAACCCGGTCTATCAATTCGATACCAAGAATTCATCTATGTGTTATAAGGATTTTACCAAAAAGGTTTAAACAAAAGGAAAATTAGAATTACACACTTCCGTCCTAGTAAAGCTGGACAATTAACAGTGGCAAGTGTAGGCTCAAACTGAGGTCTGGTATTATAAGCTGAACAAGAGGACAATAAAAAATGGTGACTAGGTCAGGTTGTGAGGTGGTGACCGTTATTATATATATAACAGTGCCATTGATCTCTGGCAAATTACACTTAATACTTTACTCTCATGACACACTCATCTTTTCTTAAACTACTAGAAAACCAAGGAGGTCTCTCTTAGGGGGAATTCAAAACATCACCACACTGTAAAGTTAAAATAATGTAAATAACTGGCCATGGAGGGGAGAAGGAAAACAGCGTAACGTACCAGTAGTCCGTCCCGCGCCTCCGCACGAATATTACTCGAAATATGGCAAAAATTCAATTCAATTGGTTCAATGTCTGTAATGTAAACAGATTAAATTGATGACGGAACAACGTCTGTCGTTACAGGTAGTAATCAATCACTTCCGCGGCGAAATCCGGATTTACTTTGATATTTTATTTACATTATGGACGTTCTATAATCATCAAAACGTTTTAGAAAGTGTTATATACCCAAGAGGGAGAGAGAATACCAAAAGTGTTTTTAGAATAGAATAAAATAGAGAAACTTTATTTAAGAATCTGAGGTGTGTGTATTATACATTTTTTTATCATAAATTAAGTTGACAAACATAAAAAAATAAATGATATATACATACAACCAACCTACAACACATAATATCATCAAATAATAACACATACGCAACAATAACGACGACCAAGCAAAAATGCAACAGTGTAACACAACTCTTAAAAAGGAAACCACTCATTTAATTAACCATGGTTACCTTTATAGATAACCACATTCCTGGTATTATGTGGGCACAGAAAATATAGAGAGCGAGACGGTTTGCGCACAGAGATTAACATATTAGATTAACTATTCTGTAAAGCAATA
>JAFELO010001916.1:256063-289595 GCA_017140195.1 Eumaeus atala
ACAAACACGCCAATCTATAACAGCCCTATTTTTGTGTTGGGTAAAAGACGATCCTTTGTGAGAATCACAAAGAAAATCGTCCAAAGGGAATAAATATAATTTATACATGCTGTATATAATTGACTAGGGCTTGCTGAAGTTTCTTGAACTTTAGAAAAACATCACACACGCAATATCCAACATAGCAAGACCCCTATTTATTAAAGAATCCTACTGATCTCAAGCTATTCTCTATCTGGACAATGCAGCCGATTATATACGATCTCTGATCTCATAGATGAAATAACATATAATAGACCAAGGATGTTGGTTATCGAATGGGACGGGTTTCCTTTCCAAGTCACGTCTTATTAGTGTGGATTAGTAGATTTAACATTTTTAAAAGACTCAACTTACTATAGATCAATTGTTAAAATGATTAATGCTGGTGTACAGGTTAAAAACCGTGGTATATTTTAATGGTTACCATCGACGCCTACGTCCAGCAGTGGACGTGTTCAGGCTGATGATGACGATGACGCATATAAACTTCCGCATAACTGTAATGCAGACGTATACAAAATTCTTTCGTTCCAACGTGTGAAAGACAACAGTCCTTCTCATAAGAGCGAATGTCTCCTACACTCCAGTGGGTCACCAGAAACTTATAAATGGTACAAAAAGCGACATCATAACTGTCTCTTCGCGGTGTAATGGAAGCGAGAGCTACCTCCCCGGTCGGCCGCCGGCCCAATTCGGCACAATACAGCTTGACATTACTTCATCCAAAGCTATTATTATTATTATCAATTTATAAAAGATAACAGATAATTTATTGTTAAAAAACCAACAACAATCTCAATATGAATTTTTCATTTTCTATGTTAAATGGTTGTAATTACGTATAAACGGCGGCCATTTTGTTAAAACCATCCGCCATTACATCATTACGTGGACGGTTAAGATAATTTTTCACAATCACCATACGTTTCTGCCAACAAGACACGACATGCGACATAGGCAGAGAGAGGCTTCCTGTTCTGACCATACCTTGGGTAGCATAGGGTTGATACTTGAAAGTTTTTGCTTATAAATTAATTTTATGATGCTTTATAACGGAGAGATACCTCTCGCTTACTGCATCATGGGGGCTTGTGAGTTTCCGGAGGCCCGTCGGAGGAAAGTGGCCAACTTTTTCTATGAGCATCTGAAGGTATCAAAAAGCTCTCACTACACGTTTTCCCCCTTGTTCCTGGATTACTGGTAGACAGTTTTGTTCACGAGTTATATGTAGCTCCAATTTAATGACACTTATTTTGATTCTCACTTTAAAGATGTAAGAGTACTTTTAATGACTATGTGTGCAATATAGAAATTTAAAAATTAAAGTAATGTAGAAATAATGTACAATTGTCTTTATTGTCTCAGTAAAATCCATGATTAATATCATCATCATCATTATCAGCCCTTTTCGGTCCACTGCTGGACTTAGGCATCTTTCAATGAACGCCAAGACGACCGATCTCCTGCTACTCGCATCCATCCTGGACCGGCCACTGTACGGAGATCGTCTTCCCACCTCGTGAAGGGTCGACCAACACTTCGTTCTACTAAACGCGGCCTCCAATACAGAACCTTACTGGCCCATCTGCCATCGGTTCTTCTCAGTGTGTGACTAGCCCATTGCCAATTCAACAAGCTAATTCGTCGCGTGATATTGGATACTTTAGTTCTCTGCCTTAAAACTTCATTACGAATTCTGTCGAATAATGAATACCCGACATAGCAGCACGTTAATTAGCCCGTTGAGCTAGCGCAAACTTGCGGACTAGTCCTAAACTAGGAGGCAATGTTTCGGCCCCGAAGGTATCACGGGTAGAACGATAAATGCATTAATCATGATTAATATATTAATATATAATCAAAACAATTACAATTCATAATAATGATAATCATTTGATGTCGCGGCACACAACGTTAGGTACTATACTACAAATATATTTAATATAAAAACTATAAAGATACACATAATTTTTATTTAAAAAATACTTACACAATAATAATTATTTCGTTGAATACAGATGTCTGAGAGTCTGAATCTAAGTAGTCATGGAACTGACAAGCATCGCCACAATCTGCTAGTATAATAAAAAATTTGCATAATTAAATTTTCTACATCCCGACAGCCCTATCAAGTTGTCCGTAGTCGGTACGCCTTTGTCAAAGTGAAACATCCAGTGTTTGTGCGAGTGTACCAATTGAGTTAGTCTCAGGGCGTTGGAAAATCTGAACTGTCTATATGACCTATATAGCATCTGACTTCTGTTATTTTAATTTAAGTCTGACTTTAGTTTAAGGAAGTATAAATATACGTTGCAACTTTTCACCCCAATCTCCACAATGGAAGGCTCGCCACTAACACCAACTTTCCTCCTCCCATCCAGTGGGCCAAGAGCTCTCTCAAATTGTACGAAACATAGCTGTCACTTCCCGCGGGTATTTTTCTAAGAGGTACCACCCAATGCGGCTGCAATTAAGCATGGAACTTCCTCTTATTAAATATCATCCTCGTGTCCTCTGACGGTCTGAGCGTAGCTGGTCATAATTATCACCAGCTTATCTCATTATTCGTTTGGTACATATACGATAAAAATTGTGTAGTTTTATAAAACAAATTTCTTAATCAAGCTTGAAATATATACATAGTATAATAAAAGCTGAGACGAGCGATGAGCGCTCCCTCACTTATTTCAGCTTCTTAATCTTACAGATGAGAGTTTAGTGACACACGCGTTAGATTAGTTAAAAAATTGTCACTCAGTTACATGTGCAGAATGCTGATCTTAATAATATAATTTTGCAAAATCATACTTCAATATTATTTTGTAGCAGTTTATGAAATACAGTACCCAGATTATCTGAGTAGAATGTCTGTGACATACAACAGACAGCAAACAGGCGGCCTGACATCACAAAACTATAACATTCCATTTATTCCCATTGGACTACTGAACTCTGGAAACTGACTCAGCAATTGAAGTACGAAAAATGTTATTAAAATTTTCCTCGTGGTGCCAACCCTGCACCAACACTCGCTACAAAGTGAAACATCTATTGTAAACACAATCCAATTGTTCGAGTAATGTACTGGCCCGGACAGGTGCCTGCTGACACGAACTACTGCTTCCTGGTGATTGCCACGCTAAGCATCCGAGCTACCGTGCGGATATTAGTAGGCATTGGTTGTCTTACACACAGATTGCTCATTTGCCCCTCTAAAAATACCATTTTCAGGGTTCCATACCCAAAAGGTAAAAACGGGACCCAACTCTCCGCTCCTACTAATACTCCTCCGTCCGTCCATCTATCTGTTTGTTACCAGGCTGTAACTCATGAACCGTGACAGCCAGAGTTGAATTTTTTTTAGATGGTGTATTTCTGTTGCCGCTATAATAAAAAGTATAAGATAATAAAGCTACAGGTAGTGCCATGCCACATTGCAGCCGAATTGGACTTCTCGTTCACATGATACTGCCGTAAAGTGACAGCTATACTGTCACGTTTCGTACGGTTCCTGTGTATCTGTTGAACCATTGAAGGGGAGGGGGAAGGGAGGGCAACGCGTCTGCATTATTTATTCTGCTCATTGAAAAAAAAATACAACTTGACTGACAATGGTGCGAAACCCTTCGAGCGGAATGCTTCGACTCTGACTTGCGATTGGCTGGTTTTTTATTAGTAACTTGGTACACCTAAGTCTTCAATGAGACGTTCAGCGATAGCTATCACCGTCGCGTTTTGTGCATTTGATAAAACTCAATATGAAAGGGACAACGGACCATGCACCGTGCATACAATAAGCTTTCATATAAAAGTTTCTCACACATTTCACCTCCTTCGGGGTAGAATTTCATAGAATCTTCTCTTAGTTCGGGGAGTACTACAATCTCCAAGGAATAGAGACAACGGACAATGCACCATGCATACTATACAATTGCATATTAAAATTTTCAACCCTTTCACACATTTCGTGGTGGCATTTTTCAGAATTTTCTCTTAGTTCCCCTACGATCTCCAAGGAAGAGAGACAACGGACAATGCACCATGCACACTATACAATTGCATATTAAAATTTTCAACCCTTTCACCCCTTTTCGTGCTGGTATTTTTCAGAATCTTCACTTAGTTCCCCTACGATCTCCAAGGAAGAGAGACAACGGACAATAGCACCATGCATACTATACAATTGCATATTAAAATTTTCAACCCTTTCACCCATTTCGTGGTGACATTTTTCAGAATTTTCTCTTAGTTCCCCTAAGATCTCCAAGGAAGAGAGACAACGGACAATGCAGCATGCATACTATACAATTGCATATTAAAATTTTCAACCCTTTCACCCCTTTTCGTGCTGGCATTTTTCAGAATCTTCACTTAGTTCCCCTACGATCTCCAAGGAAGAGAGACAACGGACAATGCACCATGCATACTATACAATTGCATATTAAAATTTTCAACCCTTTCACCCATTTCGTGGTGGCATTTTTCAGAATTTTCTCTTAGTTCCCCTAAGATCTCCAAGGAAGAGAGACAACGGACAATGCACCATGCATACTACACAATTGCATATTAAAATTTTCAACCCTTTCACCCCTTTTCCTGGTGGCATTTTTCAGAATCTTCACTTAGTTCCCCTACGATCTCCAAGGAAGAGAGACAACGGACAATGCACCATATAAACATTCATATAAAACTTTTTCACCCCATTCAATCTCCTTCGGCGTAAGGAATTTATGAGAATCCCCTCGTAGTGCTCCCCCGAAACCTCCAAAAAACAAGCCAAATTTTCGCTTCCGTATTCGTTTCGGCTGTGTATTATTGTCAGTCAGTTGGTAAATAAGTCACTCAGTATCGAAAAAATTGTATACATTTCTAGCGGTTTGCCCCGGCTTCGCACAGATATTACACAAAATAACCAACAATTCATTGAATACAAAGTTTTCGGCCTCGTAAATGTTACACGTTACCTATCTGACGCGACAGTTAGTTAATAATTAATTAATTATTAAGTTCTAATTTTTTTTCACACCTTTATTATATTATCGAAGTATTCATAATCATCTATGTCGTTCAGAACATAGCATACACCCCATGTTCATCACAGACAATGTCGAATTCTAACGTATTTTTTTTCATTTCGTTGCAGCAGTTACGGAGCCTATTCAAAGTATACAAAAGAATCGAATGTTTCCACTTTATAATATTATTATTATAATAGTATTTGCTACAGATATCGTTCCTCATTTCTCTTCCACCTATTTTTTTTTTACGATTTCAATTGGTGAAAGAAATTTTGAAATTATTCCTTATTTTTGTATAAAACCATTATAAAAGTACAGACAAATGTTTCCTCTTTTATTATTGGCATAGATAAACACCCATTGTTTGGCACATGATCTTTCTGTTCCAGTCATTCTGTACTGTCGCTGAAAAGTATTTTCTATAATGTAAATTTTATGACTACTGACACCCATAGATATCCACATAATTGTAACATAGATGTATTTTCCTTCCCCTCTCCTCCTCTCCAACGAGCCACCGGCAACTCACAGACTGCCCGACAGCACAGCCGTTGTTTTTGCGTATACCTTATTAAACTATTGAAAATTAAGCAGACAAAGTCACGACTTATTTACTGTATTCGTATGTTGTACGATGTGATAAAACCGGCTTACCGTTAGTTATAAAATATCGCGGTTAACTCTAACGGTCCCTAACCGTAACTATTAAAATGATCGGTTAAGAGCTTAAGTTACAGGACATATAAACCATACAGATAAACCTGTTAAATATAGACCGAGATGTAACTTTGTTATTAGTTAAGTTAGGTCATGCTGTATTACAGCCGTAACATGTATTTCGAATTATTAAAAAAAAAATATGAAAAAAGTATATATATACATATATATATATATTACATTTGAATTTGGAATCTGTCATTTTTATATGCTTGTTCATAGTGGTACTCATTTTGGCGCCAATACGTTGTATAACATTTTGTGATATTAAAATGGAATGGGTTGATAAAGAGGATAGAATCGATTATACTAAACAAAGTAGGTCTGGAGCCAATAGCAATTTTAAAACTCTCCACACATTTGGTATTAGTCAAATATTTGTGTACCGCGCTATGAATATGTAAACGAGACATCCTCTGTTTGTGACTGAGAAAGATCTAGTCGTCCACATAGTGTTCGCGTAAAGAGGTGGTTAAGCAGATAGGGAAAAAAATCGAAGAAATTCTGTCTGAAAGCTGAAAGGTGATAAAAATAGCTCTGAAGGAGTGACTGTGACATATTTTTCTGGAAAAGATATCAAAACATCGGCACAGGTGTATAAAGACCCCTTCCAAATAACACCATGTTCAATAACATAGTGTGGTCCTTCCAGCAAGACTCGGGACCAGATCATAAAGCTCGATCCACCCTATCTTGGTTAAAAGGAACGTTTCGGATTTGATCAGAGCTGAATACAACCCTTCATCTAGTCCCGGCCTTAATCCGCTGTATTATGATTTATGGTCAGAGTTAGAGGGTACAACTGGCTCTAAACGCGATGATAATATGGAGTCCACAAAACAATCCATACGATTGGCAGTGGAGAATTCCCCAGGGAAAGAGTGTGAGCTCCTACTGATAACTGGCCTCAACGTTTAAAGTACTGTATTGCAGCCAATGGATACCGCTTCGAATAATATATTTATATTTATGTATTGAACGAACAATCTGTAAAAGTAATAAATGTTATTTACAAATAAAAAAAAATGTTTGTTATTCATGCTCGCCATGACTAGCTACAATGAGAATATTAAATATATAAAATTCCTTTATAAAAATATTAAATATAGTCTATTGTCCAGTAACTGTAAGCGCATGGTGTGATAAATCCGCATATATTAGTATGAAATAGAAATGATATTTCTATAACCTTTATGAGAATATTAATAAGTATCATTTGTCACTAAAATATTAATACTGCTCGTGAGGAAGAAACGGGCAACCAATCGTCAATCATTTCTTCTAGAAAAATCTTGTTGCAAACAAGGTACTACACAATATCTAGGACGGATACTTAGATGATTATTCCATCGCGTTTCTTTTATGTAATTAAGGTAATTCCTCTCATCCAAACCTTCAATGCATTATACGCTCACCAATCATACGAAACGCGATAGGATATCTGTTTTTTTCTAGCCGTATCATGTGAGAAGTGACCCGAACATGCCGGCTCAATTCAGCCGGCTACTCCTTACTCATGTTACTAAAAGATATATTACATTAAATTGAGCATTACCTTTCTAAGACAAGGTGTGATTGAGAAGTGAGTTAGCCTCGGATATTTTATTTAGGGTTGTATTTTTAACATTTTCCAGTATTTATTAGATCGCCTTAACATAATTTGTGTATTCGATTTGCCTTTTCTCGTATCTCGTATGGACTTGATTTTCATATTTTCGTTATGTTAAAATTTGCTGTTAGATTTCATATGTTTATTTATCAACTAGCATTCAGGTCCCGGCTTCGCACGGATATTACACAAAATATGGTAAAAATTCATTAATTTACAAGAATACAAATATTATAAATTTTAATCTTGGCCTCGTATATATTACATGTTGCGAAAAAAAATTAAATTAATCATAGAACAACGTATGTTGGGACAGTTAGTTGTCTTTTTTTTTTCACGCCTTTAGTTATATTATCGAAGTTTTAATTATAATCGAAACATATTAGGAAATATTATACAGCCTATGTTCATCAGGGATAATGTATTCTAATGGTACAAGAAAGATTTTTCAAAACGGTTCCGTAGTTTCGTAGCCTATTCAATTCAACGTAAGTAAACAAAGAAACAGTAAAATGTTTCTTCTTTATAATATGAACATAGTATCTCCGAATAAAAAACATACCAACTTTGCTTTCTCATATCATTACATTAATATAGATTCGAGAATATATAGCACTACCTTCTAGATGTTAGTAAGAGGTCGTGCCATGCATTGCAACGGAATTGAACCAGCATGATAGGGGCGACAGCTCTCGCTCTCTTGATAACGCCTTACTTACTTAAGCTACCTCGCCGTCACTGCACTATCCCAAGCGGCGGGCTTGTTGATGCCATACAGCCCATAATAATAGTAATGTCATCATAGTCGAACGTCTGCCTCGGCGGTCATCTCTATAGAAATTAAAAGTAATGTAGCTACTTACTTTCCCCGAAGAGGTAGGCAGAGGTGTGCTAGTACATACACAACTCGTAAGTCCAGTAGATATACTAGGACACCCACGATTAGCTAAGGTACTGAGGCCCATGATGTCATAGGTGGCAAGCCTATGGCCACTTCGGGCACATTCCAATCCCGGACAATGTAATGCGTCCTCAGAATAGTCTGAGAAATGTTTAATAACAGTTGCCCGACCTGGAGATCGTACTCAGGACCCCACGCGGCTAACGGTCTTAACGGGCGCCACCCGCACCGTTACACCATAGAGGCGATCTCTATAGAGACGGGCAAATTGGACATAATATCATAGTGCACAAATGTGTGCGCAGGTGCATCCCTTTTCTCTTTTTCTACTTTTCTGATGGGATGGCTGTCCGAAAGACGGAGAGAAATCAGGCGCAGGAATGACAAGCTAACATGCTCTCTGAGGCACAGCGTTTTACACCAAGTCAAGTTTCTGAATCCGCACCGTTACTAGTAACAGAAAAATCTAATAACACTTTGGTACGAACCGCGACTTGAACCCAGGACCTTACTACTGTGATTGAACATGGTTGCCACTAGTCCACGAGGCAGACGACACATAACTAGAGGTAATACTGGTCCTTAACTAGCTGTTAAGACCTTGATGATTATTCAAATTCCGGGTGACCTTAACCAAGGTGGCAATCGCGGTGGTTCTTGTGGATATTCGGCACTTCCCTCTCTCAGGGCCAGTGACGACGCGTAATTTCGCTCCCCATAATATAAAAAAGGAGACAACATAGAACTCTGGCTTAAGATGTAAGTTCATAATTGTGTGGCCAGTCCAATTTTTACACAGCTGCTTATTACTTTCATCGACTGTACTGTACAATTGAGTGCAATCAAGAACCGCGTATAGCGATTCAATTAACCGAAATAAAAAGGCCAGATCGCAGTAAAAAGGCCAGATCGCAGTACAAATCATTGGTTCATCATAACAAGTTGATAAATTTCTTTCGGCGAAGGCGAGCCGCATCAGGACATTTCATGTAGCCGCATTGAAATAACAAGCATTTTTTAATTATTAATTGATTAAGAACGTAATGCTGAAATCTGATGTGCAGATTCGTGCGGCAAAGCATCCGGGCGAATTTAATTTTTAACATTTTAACGCAAGAAGATGTTTTACGATTGTTGCTCTTTCGATTTTTATGACAAAATAGAATAGATGTCAACGCAAGTTTGATTGACATAAGAACCTGAGGTGAAAATTCGTGCAGCAAAGCTTAGATTCTACACTCCAGTGGTATTACTCTTTGAAGTTGTGTTGATTCGGAGTCCTTAAAAATCAATTTAATAGAATAGTAAACGCAAGCAATGTAAGAATCTATGGTTCCAATTATTGCGGAAAAGCGTTAGTTTTAGAAAGAAAGAATGTAATTAAAATAATAAATAAATTTTTAGGTAGTGTAGAGATACACAATATTAGTTTGCTTACAATGACGTATGTCTATCCCACGCGTGACAACAGGTATGAAGTTATTCCGCTCGCATGGGAAGCAGCGGATTTGGGCCGGGCACGACCGTGGAGATACCTTTTGCCCTTATGATACTGGCGTAAGGTGGCATCTTCGGTTTCGCGTTTGTGCTATTTATCAGATGGCCCATTGGGGTGAAGGTGAAAAAGGGCAACGCATCTGCATAGTACTTGTACTGATGTCCATGGGTGTCGGTAGTCGTACAAGGGTCCAGATTGCTCTTTGGTCGCCCTTAGTCATATTCACGTTGTGACTGATACAAGGTCATTTAGTGACCCTGTATTAGTCACAGTTAGTTTTTTAGTTTTAAAAGAGAAAACTTAAATTAAAATTGAAGCAGATCAAAGTTCTCGATTCTACATCGGACTTAAAAATCTCTCTTTCACCACAAGGATATTTCGGTACAAATAAGTTAAATAAATTCCATACAATTAAGTCCGGTCATCAGAAAAATAACATCATCAAGCACAAATGACGCAGAAACTTTAAACGTCAAGAGGATAAAGTTTTAATTTTAAATACAAAAGTTCCATAATTATATTTATTAGAACATTCCATTTTTAAATAAAAAAAAGATTTTTAATTTTAAAATGGAACATTTTTTAAGTACAGTAAGCCGAATAAAAGTAGCAGCATTAAAAATGGAAGGTAATTTAAAGGAATCAACACGTTGCGCCATTAAATTCCATTAAGGCCGCCACACACCCATTTATAACCATTAAGCAGTAAACCTAGGTCCTGCGACAGTTGGCAGCCGGACGAGATTATTAACGTTTATATAAAATAATTATTTAGCAGGAAATATATGAAATCATCTAGTTTTTATAGTCGATCGCCGACTCATTAAGGAGATTCTTTGCTAAGGATTGTCTCAACTTGAACTTGAAGAGTATTTTATAAAATATTTTTTACACCACCGTGAACAGTATCTGCAGTGTGCATCCATTATTGATTATTTTGGAACTAGTAATTTTAATTTGGGTTTGTTTTACTTAGGATACATATGAACTGGATATCTCAGAATAAATAAATGAAAGTGAAACACCCCAAACGTGTGTAGTAATGCAGTAAACTAATAGCTACAGAATGACTGAACCGAATATGATAATAATTTTATTTTTACATTCTTTGAGGCACGATCAGTCGTACATAATATCTTATTAGTAAGACTTTTATATTAAACTATCATAATATTAATCAAAAACTGAAAAATTGTTTGTTTGAACGCGCTAGTATTAGGAACTACGGGCCCGAATTAAAAAAAAATGTTTGTATTGAATAGTCAATTTATCGAGAAAGTTTATGGACACAACATGACTTTATACGTCTAATGGGACTGAACAAATAGCACTAATAGGAGAAATGTATATTTTACCTAAAAATTGCACATAGGTTTGACAAACACCTAGCTAGCACACGTATTATGACGCTTTCAGACCGCCCTATTACCATAAGTCTCTTTTGAAATTATAGCAAATAGACTTCACTGCAGTGAATTGATGGTACTTAACAATCAAACAAAAGATTTACCTTTTTTATTGTGTGAGGTAGCAAACGAAAAGTCGGGAGCCTTTTATTGCGCCGCCCACAGACTTCCACTTATTTATCACCTCCTTCACTCACAAACGAAACGCGACATCAAGTCTCTAATATCACAGCAGTATACCATGTATATGGCATGGCCTCTTAATTTTAGACCTGTCCGTAAGTTTACTGTAGGTCAACGGGCTATTGAACGTGCTGTGTTGGGTGTTTCTCTGTCCGACAGAATTCACAACGAAATATAAGGTAACGATAAGACAGAGAACTAAAGTATCCGATATCACGCGACGAATAGGCTCGCTGAAGTGGCAATTGGCTGGTCAAACATTCAAAAGAACAGATGGCAGATGGGCCAGTAAGGTTCTGGAGTAGAGGCCGCGTGTAGGAAGGAAAATGAAGTGTTGGTCGACCGTTCACCAGGTGGGAAACCGGTCCGGCATGGGTGCGAGTAGCAGGTGATCGATCGTCTTGGCATTCATGGATATAGGCCTACGACCAGCAGTGGACTGACAAGGGCTGATAAAGAGGATGATAATAATGATACGATGTATAATATATGAGTGAGAAGCATCTCCCGATCATGCCTGCCCAATACAGCATGACAAGTAAAAGTTCATAAGGTAATATTATTAATACAATATCTAGTTCTCAAGTATCACAAACTCGCAATAATTTGTGTCAGTTCAGAACGTGTTGTGTCACCGGTAGTCCAATACGGTGTCAGCGTTTTACATTCCGTCAACAAGTTTATTATGATAGTTATAATACACATCTGCCTTGTGGTCTAATGTTAAGCACACCAACTACAGTCATGAGGGGTTGGGTCAAATCCTGGATCGGACCAAAGTGTTAGAGATGTATCAATTTCCAACAACAGTCCGAAGTCAAGAACTTGACGATGTTACAAATCCGCGCCGCGGAGAGCGCGTCAAGTCGACGGTCCTGCGCCTGATTCTCTCCTGTCGTGTCGGATATATTGTCCAATCGGAATGGAAGAATGCGTGAACATGGAGTTCACTTGCGCTCGCGCACACAGTTGAGTGCTATAATACAGCAACTGGTTAGTTTCTGTAGATAACTCTAACTTTCACCCTCACCACCTAGATGTCCCAAAGTTCTGTGCTGCAGTTGTGCGTCTCAGACACACTTTCGACACACTCGTTGTGGAACCAGCTGCCACCTTCTGTATTTCCGAACCGATTTGACCTCGGATTCTTCAAGAAAATAGCCTACCCCTATCTCAAAGGCCGGCAATGCGCATATCTCCGACTTCTGAGGGTGCCTATGGGCGGCGGTCTTTACCTGCCACCTGCTCGTTTGCCCCTTATCATACAAAACAAATAAATATTGTCACCATGGCTGAAATTCAGCTATGATGATATTATTACTAATATTTTTGTAAATGATATGCTTTTTTGTGTCTGACGTTACTTGCAAATCATTCAGAAAGGTGTTATTTTATTTTCAATGGTATAAGACGATCTCCGTGCTGTAGCCAGGCCGGGACGGATGCGAGTATCAGGAGATCAGTCGTCTCAGCGTTCATTGAGAGAGGCCTACGTCTCGCATTTGACCGATAAGGGCTGATGATCGGAACAACACACGATTGCAACTATTTGACGGCTACCGACGCCGATATATCCGCATTGTTTTTATAATCCACGTACTGTCATGTTCCTGGAGGAAGACGAGCTGCGTACAGCAGGGGGGATAGCAGGAGATCGATCGTCTTGGAGTTCGTTGAAAGGGGCCTGTGTCGAGCAGTGGACAGATAAGAGCCGACGATAATGGTGCTGTACGTTGCCCACGTTACCTCCCCCCCATCAATGCGTCAAGGAACAGTTAGCACAGTTGTCCGAACCACTAGCACCTACTCAACTATCCAATTCTTGTGCATTTGGATGAAAAGAAATGCATCTACAGAATCTCTGATCGGATTTTTTTTTTTCGGAGGGACCTAATACTGATTGGCGGCGCTAGTCCAGCCTCTACAGTTCGAATGACTACGAAGATTTTTTGTCTTCTGGTTATAGGTAGACGATAGGGGGACAGACCCCCCTCTTTTCCCGCAGATGGGAAGAGATGAACCGGGTTGATTGTGGGCGTACCCTATGGTGATTATTTTTGGGACCGAAAAGGGGGAAGCGGTCCCCCTCCCCACTCTAGTTGGACGGCGCGCGCATGATGCCGTTTAAGTTGCGGTGTCGTGGATAAGGATAATTGAACTCGTTTAGTGTTTGACTTATCTGAGAAGGCCGGCCTCCTCGCCCCGCCCCCCCCCCCCCTCTGACGGAGGGGGTTGATTTTCGCTACAAATCGGCAAAAGCCGTATTCTTAATTTGTTTATTATTAGAGCTCTCTAAAGTTGCGTTATTTTATTACTATCAATCTAAGCTCTCGACTTACGGATTCGAGCCCGGGCTCGTTTCCGTGAGCGGTGTGTGAGTTTGACATTCTATCTGTCATACGTTATATCTGTGTCACTATATGTAAGCTCTGATCGGATATCTTCGGACATATTTAGCCATCAGGTGCCTGAAATACTTGTTTGTATCCAATTGACCTGTGAATGAATACGTGATACTTTTTCGTGCATGTGTTGTCGATTTATATTATCACGTAATATACAAATAAACGATCCGATTGTTATAACACCTACGCATGCGGTTAGTTCATACCAACCCATTACATTCAGTTCAATTCTGGCTTACTTCCTTTTAGACCACAAAAATCATTCCGATACTCCACAGTGGCTTTGAGGGCATGATATAACTTTTAGTTTATGTTGTGGCTTTAGAAAAATTACTTCGGTAGTGCCAACTTCATCATCATAATAATCCGCAGCAGCAGAGCAGATGGCGCCACTAGTACCCTACATCAATAGATATTTAGCTTTACCCGACTATCAAAGGGAGTAGTGCTTTTCAAGCATTTCTATGTACCTAATGTTTATATATATAAATGTATGCGTGTGTGTATGTATATTTATATACCGGTTGAACCGGATTTGAACTCATAAGTGGTCATGTCCTTATTGGTTACTCGAGTAGGTACATTAATATGAAGCGGCCGGGTCAGTTAGGTTCTGCTTTAGTAAGAGGTAGTGCCATGCTAAATTGCCGTCGAATCGGGACAGCACGATCGATACTGTCTTAAAATTGATTGCTATACTGTCGTATATCGTGTGGTCTGTGAGTATCCGGTGGCCGATTGGAGGGTTCTGAATTATAAGTGACCTTAGCGCTTTCCGTTAACAAATTGGCGGGAAACAACCAAACATACAAATCAGTAGTAGCGTATTCTGGTGCCGGAAGCCAATGTCCTCTTTTTGACACAGAGCCAACGGAGTAAGGAAATGTATCAACACATTGACATATTTTTGTCGCAGAGCCAACGGAGTGAGTAAGAAAGAAGTGAGTAAGTTGAACAACAACAAAATTCTGTTGTTAAAAATAGTGTATATATGTTTACACGCGTTAGAAGTTATATCTTTGGCGTAACAAAATGAGAACATTTAAAAATGTATATTTCGCCTCATTCTACGCTTGTAGAAAAAACCATACTAAAAATAGTAAAAAAAGATATTTATTACATTGAAAGTTTTATTATAATGTAATAAAAAATATCTCATATTTTCTTCCTTGGCACGTGCCAAAGGTCAGTTTTTGAACAGATATATTAATTAGACAAACATGGACGGATATATTATCAACCTCTTTTTGCATAAATGACATTGAATATAATCATTAATTCGTCGTTTACCTTCATTGAGGTATTTCGTAAAACCGACAAAAAAATAAAACCGACCCAAACTGGTTACCGAGATAATAAAATCTCTTAGTATCACTTAGGGGCTTAAAATAATTAATTCTTTTGTAAACCTCTACTTTATTACGATTTTGAAAGTTCTCTGTGGTCCCGAATAAGTCGTATTTTAATTTTTTTTTGGGAAGAGGTAGTGCCATGCTGCATAGGAAGAGGTAATGCCATGCATAGTGCATGACACTCCATGCTCCTATGCAACGGAATTAGGCCGGCACGGCCGAGGAGGTACATCCCGCTCACTTGATACTGCCGTAAAGTGACATCTTCAGTGCCGCGTTTTGTGCTGTTTGTGAGTAGCTGGTGGCCCATTGGGGGTGAGGGTGTGAGGAGGCAACGCATTGGCATAACAATTATGTGGTCATCCTCCTGTGCAATGTTATTGGGCCGGCGCGACCGGTACCTCTCGCTCACTTGATATCGGCGTAAAGTGACAGAGTTCTGTCGCGTTTCGTGCAGTTTGAGAGTAGCCGGTGGCCCCAATGTTCATATAACACGCAAATGTTCATGGGCGTCGGTAGTCATGAAGGGCTCCGATTGCTCGTTTACACTCTTATGCTATGAAAAAGAAGTCACTCAGGCACAGAAGATTTTTATATGTATTTATATAGATATAAACAACAACATTTATCCGAAAAACAAGACAACAAAATGTTGTGAGGCTGGAAATTATCTATTTTTTACAATATTCACTAGTTAATCGTTAAATAATAATGGCGTGGATAAATTGTGGCTAAAGCAGCTAACTCCATAGAGACAAGTCAACAGCGCAAGAAATAATAAGACTATCTGTGGACTTATCACACCGCGTTAGCCTAGCCCTGCTAGGTACCGTAAGGACTTATGTTACGAGTCAACGGACTATACATTTGACATGTTTTATAAATTTAAGGAATTGTGTGTAATATTTTTACTATGGAAATACGTAGATAAACATCCACGACTTGGACGGGATTCCAACCCACGGCGTCCTTTTCTTTGTTGATGCGGGGAAACGTATTTACGCGGCGTCACCGGCCCTGGGTGGGGTCCAGTGGTGTGTGGGGCTCGCGGCACAGTTAGTGCCGAATAGCCACAGAACCTCCGCGAGTGCTACCAGTGCCGTCTCTGATGAGGTGCGCCGGATCTGTTGATCATCAGAGCACCTTGACGGCAAGTCAGCCCCCTATTGAGACGACTCCACCTCCACAGGTAGGGTTGTCCCACACTACATGAGAACCCCACTACGTGCGCAAAGGCGCTTGCTCTTAAAAGAGGTGTACAAATATCGATCCTTCACCCGCCCTTTAACACCTCTCTTTATAAGTGGGGTGAAAAGAGCACCCCCCTCGGTTTAGGCGGCTTCGCTTTGGTTTACCCCGGGCTACTATTCCCCACCGTCACGACAAGGCTTGAACCAAGGTAGGGTTGCCCGTGGCCTCTGGCGCAACATGCATGATTACCTGAGCTATGTTACCACTGCACCAGCCGGTCGTCAATAGTGCACACAGATAGACACGAGTGCACTTTCTATTTTTTTGTTCTCCTATTCGGACTGGACGGCAGCCCGACCCGACTGGGTAGAAATCAGGCGCAGGACCGACGGCTTGACGCGCTCTCCGAGACACGGGGGTGTAACTCCGGAATGTTTACTTGATCTGATCTGCTATTGTGGACGAACACCCTTAGTAATGGACAGAGAATACGTGATTCGTACTAATTTCAAAGCGTGCACAATCACTGCTAGACTGACGTGATAATCAAGAATAAAACTTAATAAAACAAACTAGTCCTAACTTAACAAAAACTAATTAAACTTAGTACCATCGTTAATCAGTCCGGTTTTTTACCGTTCTATAGAAGATTTAACGATTTTCATCGGTGAATCGTAAAAAAATATACAATCGTATATTTGTTCCTTAATCCTCGGAGCGAAGGTGCATTTGAAACTGTCTCGCTACCTTTTACGCTCAACTGTTTTCTAATAAAACAGAGTATTTTGTTGCGAAATTTACGATATTCGGAATCGTTGTTTCGACGAAAGTCAGAACAATACACTGCTAATGCAAACATTTACGATTGTATCATCGTGGTCATCAGTATCTCCATTCCCCAACATGGTTCAAGCCTTGTCGTGGTGGTGGGGCTCACTAGCCTGGGCTGCAGCCAGACACCTTGGGCGAAGCCAATTGAACCGAGGGGGCTGCTACTTATTCCTCTTTTATAAGAAAAGGGAGCTGGAGAGCAAGATGATGAGGCGATGATGGGAACCTCACCCTGTTGCACCATCCCTAAGTTGGTGGAGTTGTATTGTAGGGCGGGGGGAAATACCTTGTCGAGATGGCGTTGGTAACTTAAGGGACATACAAGCCACCATTAAGAGACATACAAGACATACAATAATATTAATAACGTTAAGGTTCTTAGAACATAGGATCAGACAAGACCTTCGACGCTCTCGGAATTGCTCGAAGATTCCGTACCAACAGGAGGTTCAAGCATTACAGCAGACATTTTTTTATATAATAAACGGGGGCAAAATAGCAATCGGAGCCCAATGATGACCCCCCCCCCCCGCAATGAGCTACCGGCTACTCACAAACCGCACGAAACACGACGGCGACGATGTTAATTTATGACGGTATCAAGTGAGCGAGAGGTAACTGGTCGTGCCGGCCCATTTCCGTTGCATAGGAGCACGTAGTGTCATGCACCGTACATGGCACTACCTCTTCCTTTGAAGCATGGCACTACCTCTTTCTAAATAACAAGGTATAATAATCCTTTTTCATAAGTTGACAAATATATAATTGCGGATTCCTGCACACGTCTTGAATGGAACGAACAAGACATAAAGTTTGTAATGAGTTTTTTTCAATGATACAAATCGACCCTCCCAAGTAAAAAGCAATCATGAACAATGAGCCACAGCCCAGCATAAATGCTGTTATGACAAATTTGTCATCTATGGACTGGAATACACCTCAGCATACCTACAATAATATCGCGACTCACGTTGTTATTGTTGGGAATTTCGGAACGAAAATATCTCCGCAGAAAACCTGTTACAAATCTATATGAAAAAAAAGCGCAATTATTTTAACTGGAGTACGCTCATTCAACATTCAATTCCGATCATAACATATACGAAAAAAAATATTTTGTTTTGGTGCTTTGGTAATAGGCGTTGTTTTGGTAAGTATTTACAACAAGAAACCGGTAAGGTTCTTCGTTAAAACCAGATAATATTTCAGAAATTAATCAAAATCACAGGAAAGTGTTTCGACAAAAAACGAGGTCAAAACAGCAATAGACGCATATTTTGACTCTTAGGAAGATTTTTTTTCAACGGTCTAATTGCTAAACGGCTAAAATTACATGGGAGATGACAAAAGTGTATCGAACTTGATGATGATTGTGTAGGAAAATAAAAATATAATTGGCTTAGTATGTGTTTATTTTCAATACTTGCAAAGCTTTACATAGGTTTGTGTAAAAGTGGAGCCATTCCTCAGTTGCCATGCTTCTTATTAATCCTCATCCTGTTCCCAAGCCAGAAAGTGAGATATTTCTGATGAATAATAATAATTAGAAATGCAGTGCCATAATTTACTCTGTTATTTAATAAATATTACACGAATTATACAATTATATATGATTGCTTCTTTAAAATATATATCTTTATACAACATTTAAATACACTAAAAAGTCAGTATTGAGTGGTAAGAATAACAGAATTATTTTAAATTTTCTCATTTATCAACCAATAACATTTATATGGTAAGAGAGAGAGAGAGACGATCTTCTTAGCATTCAATGGATTTACCGTGCGGGTGCCGGGTCCATCGTGTGGCGGAAGGAGTGAGCCCCAGGAGCCCCGGGACTTGTGGTTCCGGGTGGAGGTTTAAGAGGCCTCTTTGTGATGAGCATCAACACTCACCTTCACTACTCAGGTTTACCCCCCCCCCCACCTTGCCTAATTTCATAGGAGCCTGCTAATGCAGCTTTAGATACTCGTTCTAAGGTAGAACTTACTGCAGTTCTCGACAGGCCAAGGTCTGTTAGTAGGTTGTAGAGAGATTTTGCTGGTATACCTCTCTATGTATATATTTATATTACCACAAAAACTCCGTAGAACATTTTATGTGACATCCTCAAGTCATAGCTAATAAAGTAATGTTACGAAATATTTTATTTCATAGATTTACTGCAATAACCCCGTAAGTACGAGAACAATGACATTATGTGTATAGAGATTTAGATAATATTTGTTTTCATTAATTACTACGTATTAAATAAAATTACTTTCATGCTAAGGGCGTAATAACAATTTACAAAAAATTTGCTTACATTTGATATATAATTAAATTCAATAGTCCCACTCATTGTTTAGATATTAGATTGAATTGGTAAATTTTTTGTCCTCTGAAATTTAGATTTTCCGATTAACGGGTGATTGTTTGGGGGCGTCGAAATATAATTGACCAATTTTATTATGTTGTTGTAGCGAAAACAGAAATATCCTTATCTGTGAACATTTCAGATGTATAGTCATTAGGGTATCTGTATCTAATAAGATAGAGTCTAGTGACCAACAGACAAACGGACAGACCGACAGAAAAGCGGAGATTAGGCCAATAGTTTTAAATATATTGTTTAATAATTATGTAAGTCGGTCAACTAACTATTAACGGAATAATTTAATGTTTCTTCGGCGTTCTTGACATGACAACAACAATGGCACCGATTGTAGAAAAAGAAGAAAACTATGACCAGACGTTCGAAGGGTCCGCAGCTCCCGACTTCTCGAGCCTTCGTGGTAGAGTTATTTCATATTTATCACTCTCGATCACTATCATTGCCTAAAATCAAGAGATTTAATGAGGCTAAACGTCAGCCGCCATATTGAAGTAAGTCTCGCAATGACAATCAAGCTAATGGTTCGCCCGCAACAAAAGAAAAACCGCCTTGCTTTTGAAAATGGCTAGCCGTAATGTTATACGGCGATTTGTACAAAACGACTACGACATATCGATTGTTCATTTCTTCTAAAAGGATATAGAATAATAAAAAGAAGTAAGAATAGCAAAACATATAAGTGATGTATCATGCTAGCTGGGAAGGAAATTTTTTACACATTTGGACGGTCTCCCATCTTCTGGACAGATAACCTGGCATTACAGCCATAATCCTACGAGGCGTAGCTGGTGACCACGACATGCGATTATCAGTGGATGTCTTCTGATGGCTGCTGCTGATAATAATGATGATGAAGCCTAAAGCTATTTCATCAACGAATAAAAAAGTCCATTTTCATTTTCAAAATAAAAAGAGGTTCCTAAAAATTGTAACAGAATCAATATCGTTTTCTTTTATACAACGTTACTAAAGCGTCCATTCACGGGTTCAAGAGGCTTTTTTTCCTTTTTTTTTTTTTGGGCACCAAAACGTGTTCTGCGCCCGGCCTGGGAATGGACCCTTTACAACAGGTGCTACGCTACCGGTCCAACCTTTTTTTACGTTTGGTTTACGTCGCCTTTAACTGGGACGAATGAGATTTTTTATTCCGTTTTGTTTGATTTGAAATTGGAAAGTACATTTAATATCGTTCTGTTTTTGTATACTTTTAATATTGGAGCGTTGTTTTATTGATTTAGACATTTTCTTGTTTAACAGGCAAATAGAACGGTTAGTATTATTATATCGTGAAAGAGCTATATTTCACTAAACATAATTTTTAGTGAAAATTTCATAACAAAGTATACGAAAACAGCCTAAAGCGAGTCGGATTCGCCAATGGAGGCCCGTAGCAGCATGAAAATCCTACATATCATAATATTTCAAGTCGTTTTGTGCCATTTGGTGACAGAACCTTAAAAACTGAATCATTAAAACAAAATCCTACGCATGAAGTCCCATAAATGAAAGATTCAATAATGAATGCTGTAAATAGACAACGTGCTTAAGTGTTATTATAAAATAAATATTTACCTAAAGTGTTATAAAAAATAGAGATATGTTTAGCAATCAAAAAAAACTTATTAATAAAAAAATATTAAAAGACAAGTAGCGTATAATAAATATTAGAACAGCCTGCAGGATATACAAATTAATGCAATTATCTACCACAGGACAACAGATATGCTATCTGTATCGTGGGACCGAATATTAATTAATGATGCATTTGTAATTTCAAAAAAAAATCGAACCTCAAAAACCCGGTTTATTTGCTGACATAGTTAATTTTATACTTTTTAGGATTCCATACTTCAATAGGATAAGCCCTCGTAGAATCACTTTGTTGTCTGTCTGTACGTCTCTAAGGAAAACCTAAAATTCTCAGATGTCGTAGAATCGAGAGATTTGGCAAAAAATAAGGTAAAGAATTATCACATCATCCTATGTTAGCCCAGTCCCGTGCCACAAGGACTTGTGTTACACGTATTAGACAACGGAAACATCATCATCATCATTATCAGCCCCTATCGGTCCGCTGCTGGACACAGGCCTCTTTCAATGAACGCCAAGACGACCGATCTCCTGCTACTCGTATCCATTTCGTACCGGCTACTGCACGAAGATCGACGGTCGACCAACACTTCGATTTCCTGAACGCGGCCTATACGGAATACGGAAACATATTAATTCTTTTTCTTATAAAATTGATAAATGGTATATATAAATATATATATATATTTAATATTTTTATTATAGAAATACATATATTACCATCCGTGTCCTAGGCGGGATTCAAACCAGCGTCCTCTGACGCTACCACCTGGTCGTCAGACAATTGGAAAGATACAAAAAAATATATATAAGAAAATAACAGCATAAATGACAAGCTTATAGTAAATTTCATACAAAAACAGTGCATAATATGCCTGGAAACGTAAATTTGTCAACTTGCATGAGTTGTTACACAGCCCGTAGTATGCGCATTCGATACTTGATTAATTTTTGAGTAAATAATATATAGCCCATTGGGGGCAGAAGAAAAGGAGGGCAACGCAATTGCATAGTAGTTAAGCGAATTGACATGAGCATTGGCAGTCGTTAAAAGGCTCCGACTCCGCGTTTGTACTCTGTACTATTAAAAGAAAGTTAAAAGTGTTTTTAGGCTGCTAAAGGTTATATGTTTTGATTGCATTGACTTAGAAATATGATTTTGTCAGGGCTTCGAGACATTACAGATCTTAATAATTGACGCTAATTTCCAATCGACACTACCACGTGTACCCTTGAAAGAGGTCTTGACATACGTGCAGACGGAGAGACGGACGGACGGACCTTTAAAAAGATACAATGCTCGTAGCTCTGTTGCTACGGAACACACGGTGTTTGTTGCGACTCGCACTTGACCGGTTTTTTAAGGGCACTAACGAGGAGTAAGCACATATACATTCTCGTTGTAAATATGGAAACTTGGCCTCGCCCCCCCTCCGTGACCTCTACCCGCCTACCGGAAAATAAAACCGGTCAAAAAGCAGCAGATACGCGACAATTTGAGGTAGTTAAACAAGATTTTAAGATATAGAGCGGTACCTCCCCGCTTGTGCTGGGCCAGGACTCCGTTGTGTGGGACTACCTCTTCCTAAAACTTTTGATTTTAATGGTACCATCAGCAAAAAAAATCACGCGTAGACATGAGCTTAGGAATAAAAATTCTACCTACCTACTATATGCTGTCTTAGGAATAAAAATTCTACCTACCTACTATATGCTGTCTTGGGAATAAAAATTCTACCTACCTACTATATGCTGTCTTAGGAATAAAAATTCTACCTACCTACTATATGCTGTCTTAGGAATAAAAATTCTACCTACCTACTATATGCTGTCTTTCCATCATCATAATCATGTTCAGCCGGACGATGTTCACTGTTGAACATAGGCACAACAGAGCGTTTTAGTTTTCCTCCTTTTATATAAATATTTAAGGTAACTAACGAGCAGTCGGCGTCTTTTGATGAATACCGACGCCCATAAACATCTGCATATTAGTTACACAAATGCGTTGTCTCTCCTCCACCCCTTCAATGGACCATCGGATCGACGTCATCGAAGAAGAGGTACTTTTACAGTGGTGCCGGCGAATACACTGCAATTATGCTGCCTCTTACAAAATTTACATACTTATTGTAAGAACTACAATTAGAAATTGGTAAGTATATACACCCATTGACATCCGCACGTCAATAGAGATGAACTGTCAAATAAATCATTTAAGTAGGTACCAAACAGTATAAAAAACAATAGTTAAGAAAAAATATATTTTGAGATCACCGACATACAATTTAATTTTAATGTATGGATTATTAATGTAACCCCTCTACGTATTTTCAAAGGTAAAATCAAAGGGCAAAGAGCGAACCAGTTAATTAAATTCACATGGGCCTAAGGGCAATTCTAAAGTTAATAATATAGTTCTTGGTAACTTGTTTTAATTATTATTCTTCTACATAGTATTATTAATAAGTTATAACTTTATGGTAACGTATATTTAT
Organism: Eumaeus atala; assembly: GCA_017140195.1. Taxonomy (NCBI): domain Eukaryota; kingdom Metazoa; phylum Arthropoda; class Insecta; order Lepidoptera; family Lycaenidae; genus Eumaeus; species Eumaeus atala. Next base: position 279,679 of record JAFELO010001916.1, read on the forward strand.
TAAATATTTATAATAAATAAATACATTTTAAGCATTTTGATCACTAAGTACACATTTTAAAATTGTATTTTTATTTAGGTACAACCCTAAAATGGAGGATTATTTTTAACAGAGAGTATAAATAAAATATTATCACAATTTCGAAAGGTTGAATAAAATAGTTTGTACTTACCAGAGAATAAAATCCAAAAGTCCGTATAGCTTAACACAACATAATATTTAAAATGTTCACACAAATTGAACAATGTTATTAGTCACACTTTTGAAGACCAATGTCCGTTTTATAAGGAATTCCTAATTGAAATATTGAATCAATTCGAAATTCAAACATCAACAATGTTTCGATGTATGTATACGAAATGATTTGACACGCGCACAACCTGCGCGACGCATAGACAAACACTGAGGGAATCATTCCCGCCCTTCACTTACCGCCGGGAATGCAGATAGGGCGTCTAATGCCATATTAAACCGTGTAAGCACCATTTCAAACTCCTTTGTTTTTATTCTCTGAAAGGGAGTTCTATTTATGAAACCGAAACCTCTCCTCTATTTATGTTTACATTACGGTTGGATGTTCTTTTTACATTCCTAATACAAACACGAAATCTTGAGAATTCGATTAAAAATGTAATGAATTTAGGAATATTATGATCTAATTAACATTTATATTTCAACTAAGAGTTCGGTCATTGTCATTAAGTACCTGTTATAGATAAAATTAAGTTAAATAAATTAATAATTTTAAAGTAAAGTTTGATATTTTACGGTATATGTAAGAATCCTGGCCTCCAAGCCTTTGTTGAGAGCCAGTGAAACCGTATAAAACACGACATGGCATCATCACTTTTGGACCGTGCAGTCAGAGATGCTTCTATTATATCGCAAATTGATATCTAGGCTGACACGTCTCGTACGGTTGGTGAGTTACCAGTAGTCCTGTTAAGCAGGAAAGGAGGGCCACCAGTCTGTTTAACAATTACATGTGACGTCTATGGGCGTCGGTAGTCTTCAACTGGTAAACGGTTTAGAAGAATTTATATTTATTTATATGCTTATAAGTAGCTGTGTCCTACGGCTTGGTCCTCAAAATGGTCTAACGAATCAATCAAGTCAATCAAAAAAGACTAACGGATATTCATACAACCGCATTTGTAACTTAAGCACATTAATTCAGTGGTACAAACAATCAATTTGAAATTAAATACTAAAAGAAATAAAAATGGAAAACGCTTATATAGGAAAGTAATTATTCTGGTTTTAAACAGAATAAAGATGACTATTAATAGGCATGGATACTCTGATCCCTTAAAGCAATTTCAAGGCTAATTCCCCATAAGGACAGTAAGAACAGAAACCATCCTATAGTAGAAACACAAAATCAATCTATTTCAAGCCAACATCTCATGGTATATCTCTTTCGCACTAAAGTATATCTATCTCACGCGCCGCCATGTTGTTCTATTTTTGAATCGCAATAATTATTTACTTGTCATGCCATGTCTACATTTCAGGAATGGAGACTATACTTAAATAAGTCAATAAGGGTTCAGATAACTTTATTTATACAAATACTATAAAGCTGAAGAGTTTGTTTGTTTGTTTGAACGTGCCATAGTGTTGAATAGTCCATTTATCGAAAAAGCCTGTAGGCTATATATCATGACGCTACGACTTATAGTACCGCAGTTACGCGGGTGAAACCGGGGGGTAATGCCAGTATATAAATTATTGAGTAACTTATTTCTATTATGAGGCAATGAAAAAAGAAATGGGGCATTTATAATATGTATTATAATTCTAGGATAAATTTATAGATATGTTTAATCAATGGATAAAACATAAGGACAGTAACAGTTGAAAGACGTAGTGTCATGCTTCCTTGCAGCCGAATCGGGTCATTACATGCCTGTGGTTGACATGATGTCAGTAGTCGGTGGTAATCAAAAGACCCAGGCGGCTCATCTGCCCATTTTTATACAAATATCATAAAAAGGAAACGTTTGATTGTTTGTTTGTTTGTATTGAATATGCTAAGAAAGCACTGGACTGTTCTTTCCGTGCGCCGGCACCTTTTCAACATAACCATCCTTTTGGCACGGTCAAAACCCAGTGTAAATCGTCGGCTACAACGTCGCGGTTCCTGCGGTATTTATTCCATTACGGAATGTTTGTATACGGGCATGTCAAATAGTAACGGAAGATAGCTAATTTGGCTAGTCCATGCTCAATATAAATAAAAGTACTTTGTGGCCCATTGGAGGTAGATGGAAAGGATGGCAACCTGTGACAATAATGCGAACGTCTATGGGCGCCTTTAGTCATCGAAAGGCTAATTACTTCTCTGCTCCCTTACAGTATATAAAAACCTTACAGAAGTATATTGCGATTTCCTGAAGTATTTTACAATCCAAGACGCAAAATTGCATTCCGTCCCGGCTTCGCACGGATATTTCACAAAATATGGCAAAAATTCCTTGATTTATAACAAGGACATAAAATTTAAAAATAGGTATTTAATTTCATTACACGTTTGCAAGCACTACAACAAATCCATTTTGTGACGTAGCAACGTCTCCCAGGAGAGCTACTTGTCAATAACTTCTGTAGCTAAATAATGATTCACTTTGACATTTTTTTTGTTCACACATTTGGTAACATTATTGAAGTTTTCACAACCATCAAAACGTTTTCGGAAATGTTATACAGACAATGTTCGTCAGAGACAATGTTGATTTCTAATGGTAAAAGATTTTTGCAAATCGGTCCAGTAGTTTGGTAGCCTATACAATGCAGACAAACATCCAAATATTTCCTCTTCATAATATCAATATTAGAAAGAGGAAATGTTTGGTTTCACCTACCCTTTTGAACTATAGTAATATATATCAAATGGCTACTCTACCAAGGTGATATCAAAAGTCTACACAACCATCGTGATTTTATAAAGAGAGTTATGAATTTTGTAGTTATCTAACGGGTTTTAACGCGATACTTAAAATACTTATTACAAGGTACTTGCAAACTTTTTGCAAATACCTTGCTCGACGTTTCGACCGGGTTACACCGGCCATTATCACGTTAAAAACGTACAGGTTACAATGAAACGAAATTCCTACTTTTTTGAATAAAAACAATATTGTAGGGCCGCCATTTTGAAGAACAGCCCGGGGTTTTTTCACGAAGGAGTTTCTTGTGAAAATTATCAAGGCCCTCAGTAATTAATCACTCCTAATGAGATTTGGCACTTAACAAAAAAATATGTGTTCGAGCAATGAAAGGTTATCTTTAAAAGATGTTTCTTTTATGTGGACCATTGTATCTTATCTTTTAATGTTTTTTGAAAAGAAAGCCTCCTTTGAGGCGTTTAGTGTGTTTGTGGTAAATAGTTAAGTCTATTGGTACATCTGTAAACACCATAATGTTGTTGTTTTCCTATGTTATGTATGATGAGGTGTTTCTAAACTCATTATATTATATTATAGAATTCTGTACCGGTACAGAGATCACAAACAACTGTGCTAAACGCGAGTACGTCTCACCAATAACATTTGTCACCCTAAATCTTTATAACTAGACATCTTGCTTAATTGAGGACGGCTATAAACTATAAGCCATGACGCTAATAAGACCAGACTTACGCGGGGGAAGCCGCGTGGCGATGCTTGTAAAGAATATAATAGTCTTGCGTGACGTACGAACGAACCCTATCACGCTACACACAAAACCAGCCAAGTGCGAGTTGCGAGTTGCCTCGAGCTCCGTGGGTTCCGTGTCAACCGGAGGTGCCAACATGACAGTCAATCCAATTTTTTTCAATCCAACTTTACAGTCTATCCAATCTTCGGCATCATCTGCCCCCAAAATCAGTCTGAATATTTCTAACCGATTCTCTCAAAATTTACTGGACGGAATTTTATGCCGTTCATCTATGGATAGCAGAATTTCCGAGAAAGGTCTTAGAATCGAATAGAATAGAAGTACTTTATTGAGTGTTTTAAAATGACATTCACTGTTTCACATTAACAAACAGTAGAACATTATTCTTCAGGTACTAAATTAACTAATGACTACTGAGTTATACATAAGATATAAGGCACATCAAATTAGGTAGGCCTATAAAATATTATACCTATTTAAATTTAATAAAGTAAGTACATTACATTCTTAAGAATAACTCGGGGGTACAGCTGCGCAGGAAAATACACAATAGTGTACCCACCAATCGTAATGTCTCAAAAGGTGACCACTCAGCAGAAGATTTCACCCGGAGGTATCATAAACCTTTTTCTTCTGTTGACGCGAAGAAACTCATTTACTGGTCTTCGCAGGCCCTGTGTGGGATCCAGTGGTGTGTGGAGCTCGCGGCACATGATAGTGCCGAATACCCACAAAAACCACCGCGAGTGCTATTAGTACCGCCTTTGCTGAGATGTCCCGGAACAACAAATCCCCAGGGCACCTCGACGGCTATTCAGTCCTCTAAGGGACGGACGCCTTGCCCCGTGTACATAAAGCCTCCATCATTTGCTCTACTGTCCCCTCTTCATATAAGAGGGGAACAAAGAGCGGCTCCCCCTCCTGCTTTTTAGTCCACTCTTCTTATGGGAGGGATTCAAAGACTCGCCACCTCCATGGTTTAATTGGCTTCGCCGATGGTGTCTCGGTTCACCCCAGGCTACTGAGCCCCACCGCCACGACGCTTGAGCCGTGGTGGGGGAGATATCATAATCTTGACTTTATGTGGTCCATAAAAAAACTAAGAAAAAATTTTTACTACAATTAAAGCACCATTGAGACAGTGGCACCACTATATTTCTAAATATATATACAATAACGTATCGAATTTATGAATATAATATAATAATATGTCTGAATAATTTATGAATATAATATAATAATATGTCTGAATAATTTATGAATGTAATATAATAATATGTCTAAATAATTTATGAATATAATATAATAATATGTCTAAATAATTTACAAATGATCAATGTGCAATTTATACGACAGTGAAAAGTTAAAAATAAGGAAGTATAATTTTAGAAAAAGGTAGGGCCATGCTACATATGAGGAGGTGGTGCATAACACTACATCCTCCTATGGAACGGAATTGGGCCGGCACGGACCGGGGAGGTACCTCTCGCTCACATAATACAGCCGTAAAGTGACATCTTCAGTGTCGCGTTTCGTGCGATTTGTGTGTAGCTGGTGGCCCATTGGGGACGGGAGGGGGGCAACATATCGGCATAGTAATTATGGCGATGTTCATGGGCGTCGGTGTTCGTAAAAATGCTCCGATTCCTCGTTTGTCCCCTATTCTATAAAAAGAATATATGTTCCTACATAATTATGTTATTGTCAGCGTATGTATAGTTTTGTTATATATGGTTATTGCCCGCGACACCGTCCGGATGGATTGCAGACTAAGTCGCGAGAAAAGTTCGTATTTCTATATCCAATATATTATTCTAATGCATAAGCTACAACATTGCCAACTTTCAACAAAATACATTCAGTAGCTTTGACGTGAAAGAGTAACTAAGTAACTAAGACTCATACAAACGATCGCTTTTATTACATTAATAGGCTTTGTACAGGTAGCGGTAACAAGAGCGAAACCGGAGCGTAGCGCTAGTCTTGTAGAAAATAAAGTATAAATACATATCAGTTTATAATGATTATTTTCCGTCTTATAAATATAAATTGCAAATTTTCTGATTTTATCTTTTTTCCGAATTAAATTATTTCACTTCTTATCGGATCCCACGATTCCAGGTCAACGGGACGTATGTTTACTTGACAAACGTAAGGGCAGACGAACACACAATAGCTGCAGGTGGCGCAACGCTGCATTGCCGCGGAATTGGGCTGACGCCACCGGGGAGGTACCTCTCGCTCACATGACAATGTAGCAAAGTAAGGTGACATCTTCGGTGTCACGGTGGCCCATTGGTAGGGGCGGGGAAACTATGGCAACGCATCGGCATTATAAATATGCGGTTGGCACTCGTAAAAGGGCACCGATTGCTCATTTGTCCTGCTATACTATAAAAAACAGATAAATATACATACAGATGGACAGACAGGCGGACGTCTTATAAGTCAGACATATATATAGTTTCAGACAGAAGGAAATCAGATGGGATTTAGGGTACTCTTACCTTAAGAAAGGAACCCATACATGTTTTCTCTTCCTAACCTATGATGTTTATCTGATGATGATAAGTCGAAATCGATCGTAAATGTGAATTGAAACTAAACATTTGTGGAAATAGTATATGAAGTGTATTTATTTATTCAAATGTAATTACCTTGGTTAACCGCTGGTGTCCTAGTGTATCCACTGGACTTACCTCTGCCTACCTCTTCGGGGATAATAGGCATGAAAGTACTTACTTACTTTTATTAATTAAATTTTAACATGAATTTCCATCACGAAGTGACAATACATTCAAACAAATATATTTTTAAGATGCGGAACCCTAATAAGCTCGTCTGATCTATCTAGTAAGCTAGGCTAGTAAGTAGCAGCTAATCGTAAACGATCAGACGCTAAAACTGTATCACATTAAGCGAAGCCATAAATGACGTGTAAGATTACGTTACATTGTTTATTTTGTGCTATGAATTGCTTTACACTTTTACATAGAATACGTAGTTCTATTTTGCAGCCGTATCGGACGCCATTTTTAAATATATGGGGACAAACGAGCGGTCCTGTGATAACGTCCGACTAATTCCTTTTAGAAAGAGGTAGTGCCATGCTGCATTGGAGGAGGTAGTGCTTGGTACATGACACTACATCCTCCTTTACAACCGAATTGGGCCGGCACGACCGTGGAAGTACGCTCACTTGATACCGGCGTAAAGTGACAGCGTCGCTGTCGCATTTCGTGCGGTTGGTGAGTAGCTGGTGGCCCATTGGGGGCGGGGGAAGTGTGATAGGAGGGCAACGCATCTGCGTGTCAATCATGCTAATGTCCATCTGCGGTAGCCATCAAAAAGCTCGGTTTGCTCGGTTCCCCCTTATGCTATACAAAAAATTTCGTTGATGTTCCAACTTTACGCGAACGTTACTCATGGCAATAAAACTTCTTTTACGGATTTTATCGCAGTTTATTTAATCATCTTACTAGCATTAGGTATATTTAATACAATATGACATCAGATCATTTGTCATCTCAGTCTACCCGTGACCATGGTTGCTGTAAAGCTTCTGAAACATTGGGCGAATTGAATAATTAAATAGACCGCGATAAAATCCGTTGAAAGTTGTTTTATTGTAAAGTACACTTCCTTTGAATAGAATCTGCATTGTTAAAACGACTTAAGGTCATACGCAGTTTGAAATTGCAAAAAGTATGTTAATGCTACCCCACCATGGTTCAAGCCTTGTCGTGGCGTTGGGGCTCAGTAGCCTGGGGTGAACACAGATATCAAGGGTGAAGCCAATTGAACCAAGGTAGCAGGTGCTCTTGGTACCCCCCTTATAAGAAGAGGGGCTAAATAGCTGGAGGAGGAGATGCTTCATGTAGTCGCGTTTGACAATGAATCTGTCGTGATGCTATGAAAAGCGCCAACTGATAACAAATTTAATTTAAAAAGCCTACATAACTGAGACCTCTCGTATGCATTACGGACACACTCACGTAAATCATCAATATTGCCGCAATGTTCACAATTAGGTGTATCAATATTTTTCATTGAGAAGGCAAAAGTACCTTTTTTGTGTTGACGGGTCCAGCGCATTTACGCGCCTTCTTGGCCCCGGGTGGGGTCTAGTGGAGTGTGGGGCTCGCGGAACATTATAGTGCCGATTACCAACAAAACCTCCGCGAGTGCCAGCAGTGCCGCCTTTGTGCCCCGGTGAGGTGCCCCTTAACAACAAATCATCAGGGCACTTTGACGGCTCAAAGGGACGTCACCTCCACAGATGAGGTAGTTCGCTTCTTATTTCACACCCCTAGCGTAAAAACCCATACACATTATCATTATATTTACTAAAATGCCTGTGGTTCCTTTTTTAAGCCAACCTCCTTTTTTATACTAGCATTCTTAATTTAAAAACGTATTGTGACTTTAACAAAATGGCGTCTCGAATTAAGTCTGACATAAAATCAGGTGTTGACGTTAAATTGATACTTGAGAATGTTATAGACTCCAATTATGTATTCTGAGAACACAGCAAGTTAGCGATCCGGTGCAATAATAGACCATGCACTCATCTCTGTCTCTCGCGAGTTATTTGTAGTGCGTCTCTTTCGCACGCCTGTCACTTGCTGATCGAGCTTTTTTGATTCGTCACAGGTGCAGGTATAGTATATGCAAAAACCCCACAAGAATATATCAATATATATATATATATATATATATATATATGCGACTGTATTTCTCTGCATCAAAATAGAAATTCCTGTTTAGATATGTATATAAATGGAATATTTTCTTAAAAAATTGAAAACAAGTAATTTACGAATGTCGTCTGTAAATTGTAGTAGTGACCTATAGTAAGTAGATGTAGTGCCATTCCATAGAAGATTTTATTTAAGCCTAAGGTGCAGTGACACAAAAATGGTCGCCACGCCGTGATAGACAACAGCACACACACACAGCATTCGAGACCGAATAGTCAGAATGACGATGTTAGTGCAGTCATAGGAGATAATTCTAGTTAAGTTTTTAAAATTAATTAATTAATTTTAGTTTAAAATTAGTTGCTTGACATGTCTGCGCTGGACACTTCCATCAGCATAGACCAGTAAAAAAACACAACTATAAGTAAGTTTAATTTATGTCAGAATTCTAGTTAGAATTATTGTGTAAATGATATAACCTAACCATATTATGTAGCTACTGATTATGAAGATAATCGCTTCCTAATCGTTCTAGACAAATTACATTTCAAATCAATCTAATCAAAAAAATCGAGTATTTATTTCAAAAATGTTACCATCGTTTTTAAGATATTTTATCCTTTCATGACATTGTTCTAAGAATATTGTTTTATCTGGCCGATATAACGTATACTATAACGTTACTGACCTTGCGTAACCGCAGAGGATCAACTTTTTATATTGAGCTTTTGTTGGCGTCACGCTCTATGGGTAAGTTGGATCACACTTGTGTATTTAGGATACTCTCATAGTATCCATATTTGATGTGTCTTGATGAATATTTTTGATTTTAAATCTCAGTGTTAACATGAAAGGAAACTTTATTATTAAGAGTCATATTTCTATTTTAGGACAGGTTAAGTTGTGTATACAACATTTGACAGATTTTCTATATCTTTTCATAGAATAGGAGGCATATGAGAAATCAATGCCTTTTTACGATTACCTACGCCGATTAATATCAACATATTTACTATTGCGATACGTTGCCCTCCTTAAGCCCCCCCAATGGGCCACCGCCTATTCACAAACCACACGGAACGCGGCACTGAAGATGTCGCTTTACGGCGGTGTATTATGTGAGCGAGAGGTACCTCCCCGGTCGTATCTATATCGGTTCTAAGAGAATGCATATATCGTATGATACTGTAACCAGGAAAGTTTGCATGAACCTTTGTTATTGTTACGTTTTCGTGAAAATACTACGGAAATAAATATAGTTTGGTATAAATTTAGAAAACAAAATGTTCCTTTTTAAAAAAAAATTATTAACCAAGATTACATTTTACACGGAAGAAGCTAATGCACAGATAGTTTAAAATAAATTGTTAACTTAAAACGTTTAGCAAAGATATCTGCACCAAATCAGCATAAATATGAATACAATAACAATTTACGCTTCATGTGTTGCAGTGAATTGTATTGTCTGTACTTGATGGAAATTCATATTATTACTTGAAATAAATAACAAAGATTTAATACAAATTCCACAATTAATTGCTTCGATCAGTTATATAC
>JAFELO010001916.1:289838-310910 GCA_017140195.1 Eumaeus atala
ACTGGGTCCCAAGCAGAGGGAAGAACCCTGACATCTTCTCTATTGAAGTTTGGATGTTTTTTTTTAAATTTCAATAGCCTCACGGACCATCCTTGGAAGGTATTCTTTAGTGAGGATTTACGCTTTATCAAATCTAATGTAATGGCAGGGGCCAACTTCAACATGTTCATAGACCGCAGATTTTGTAACCCGTGTCTCATATAGGCTATATGTTCCTTAACGCGAGTTTATATAGATCTTGTAGTTTGCCAGTGCATCAAGAAGTGTACTTTTTTTTATTAAATATTTCCTTTAAATGTCAACCCAACGCGCATTTGTTTAAGTTGTTTTTACAAAATGCATAATTTGACAGTTGCACATACTTAATATGAACGGTTTTGAGACGCTTTCTGAACACCTTGGTATTTTTCTCTATTATTGAATACCTACTAGTAAACTTTAAGCGCTTCATACTCTTAATCATAATAATATAAAATTAGCACTCCCGATACATATTTTTTGTTGACGCGGGGAGAGGCATTTACGCGCCATCATCAGCCCTGGGAGATGTCCAATGGCGTGTGGAGCTCACTGTACATTATATTGCCGACTACCCACTAAAACCACAGCGGATTCCGTCAGTGCTACCTTTGGTGAGGTGTTCTGATACTACAATCACCATGGCATATAGTCATTCCCCTAATGGAGCGACTTCACTTCCACAGAGGGGTTGCCCTGCTCTACAGGACAACGATATTAACTTCCTCAACAACCTCAACCCTTGCTCAAGAGCAACTCCTCCTATTATCCCATAGGAACCCATTAAAATTTAATTATCTTATAAGACGAGGGGACTAAAGAGCCTGGCTCTTAGCCCCTTCTTCCTAAAAAGGGACAAGGAGCAGCCCACTCGGTTCAATCGGCTTCGCCCAAGTCGTCTGGTTTCATCCCAGACTACTAGGCTCCACTGCCACGACAAGGGTAACAGAGAACCATTGTGGGGACCTCCGTTACACATACACTTCAATATTATACTTTTTTCTGGTACAAGGTCTTACGAGCAATCCCGTTTGTGAGTAAAATTGAATAAATAAATCAGTGTGCGTCATCAGCAGGTGAAGGGGACGTAAGCGTCGTAAGCGTGGTAAAACGTTACGCTGTTGTTACGCTTGATCAGTTTTACCAGTAGAATCTCGTTTAATTCGGCTTCAATGTTCTACTACTTACTAACGATTCCGTACAAAGTTCAAGAATCGCTTATATATAAGTGCTTTTGGTTTTACGGGAATTCCACCTACGCCGCGTTGGTTAAATGAAAAATATCCCCTCGTACTAAAGACGTCATGAATTAAAAAGGGCTCGCTGAGTTCGCAAGGGTTGCGCGCTGCAGACAAACGAGAAATTAAGACATTTGTTATGGCTGCCGGTTTATTGTTTGTAAAGACTTCATTATTTTCTGTCGTTTTTGCTGCTCAACAGGTTTAACTCTATGGGTGGAGTTAAAATTAATTACGTCTTCAGTTAAATGGGGTAACTTCTGTTTATATTTTATTTCAGTTATCATATGTTTGTTAGAGATAATATTACGAAGCTGATGTGAAGATTTCTGCTTGTGTGTATATGATAACACTATTGAATTTTTTAACTCTATTGTATGTCATTTTACACCTCTTTTGTATTGTATGTCATTTTACACCTCTTTTGTATTGTATGTCATTTTACACCTCTTTTGTATTGTATGTCATGTTACACCTCTTTTGTATTGTATGTCATGTTACACCTCTTTTGTATTTGCCAATGCAGTCTTTTCAGTCACCATAATACGCTCTTTTTTTTTTGGTGACGCGGGGAAGCGCATTTACGCGCCTTCACCGGCCCTGGGTGGGGTCCAATGGTATGTGGGACTCGCGGCACATGATAGCGCCGAATACCCACAGACCCACCGCGAGTGCCATCAGTGCCGCCCTTGGTGAGGCGCCCCGGAACAACAATCATCAGGGCACCTCGACGGCTAGTCAGCCCCCTAAGGGACCAACTCCACCTCCACAGATGGGGTTGCCCAGCACTCTGCAGTGCTTCGGTGCACGGTGGGGTTGTCACAGGACAACCCCACCGAATTTGGGACAGTGCAATGGGGTGAGGTTCCCATCCTCGCCCCTTGCCCCGTGCGCAGAAGCGCCACCTCCTGTCGCTCTTAGGTCCCGTCTTCTTATAAGAGGGGTACCGAGAACGATTCCTCCTCCTGATCTTGAAGCCCCTTCTTCTTATAAGAGTGGAGCAAAGATCCCCCTTCGGTTCAATTGGCTTCGCCTGGGTTCACCCCAGGCTACTAAGCCCCACCGCCATGACAAGGCTTGAACCATGGTGGGGCAACATAATACCCACGTTTCGTCCAGTCGATGTTCAAGAGCCTGACGGTGTCCACAACTGCTCAGGATATGTGACTCTGCGTGGGCGTCATGTTCCTAAAAAATGGCTGGAACGAGAATTACTGAGCCGAAGTCGCTCTTAATTATCGCAAAAGTATCTTACAGTAATACTATAACCCCATAGCACTGGATTGAAGTAAGCACTACAGTATCTCCTTTTGACTATATACTTTGAAACTCTTATAGACTCCTATTATAGAGATGTTGTTCTGCATTTTCTACCGGATTTACTGCAATTTGTGAGGAGTTGTTCGGTTTTCCAGCAGCGGAATCACATTTTGAGCTCACTGTAAACGAAGCGTAAAAAATCATTATGGAATCAGTTTTCACGCTGGTTTTTAAAATAAAAGACTATTCTTATGACGAAGGTCAGCAATACCTGGTGGTTCATGTCAACAAACGATTACAGTTTTATTAAAGTTAGGGTAGAAGTTTTACCAGAGGTAGTGCTATACGGTAACTCATTAAAGGGAAAGAGGAGGTAGTGCCAAGTTGCATAGAAGGAGGTAGTACCATGCATAGCGCACGACACCACAAGCTCCTACGCCACGCGTAGGTGCTCTACCTCAGGTAAAACGAATTGTGCCGGCACGAACGGGGGGGTACCTCTCACTCACATAATAGCGCCGTAAAGTGATATCTTCAGTATCGCGTTTCGTGCGGTTTCTGAGTAGCCGGTGGCTCATTGGGGGTAAGGAAGGAGGGCAACGTATTGGCATGGTAATTGTGTGGATGTTTATGGGCGTCGATGGTCATAAAAGACATCGATTTCACGTTTGCCCCTTTACAAAAAAAGGGATGTAGGGATGGTAACGTATCTGCATGAACACAACAACGCGGATGTCTATGGGCGTTAGTATTCATTTAAGGGCTCCGATTTCTCGTTTGCGTAAGGAAGGAGGGGAGACGTATCAGTATCAAGTAATGGGATGTTGATATAGCTGGCATACAATGAATATATTTGCAAGATCAACACATACTTGTTCCGTTACATGACTGTATTTCTAAGGAGTAATATTACGCATGGCATACTTGCAATTTAGTTCATGCCGAGCCACGATCCATGACAGAACGGAAAACACGGGAGCTGAATATAATTATATATCTATACTACTCAAAACAAAATAAGGGCCACTAGTTTATTTACATTTAAGTGCAATTTAGTAAACTGAAAGTAACTGACAAGTAACATTATATTCATATTACGAACTCTTTGGTGTTTGATCTCTTTCATGCCTTTTCTATTTTATGTGTTCGTGTTCCTAATTTGAAAGTATTGGCAATCATTTTAATAAAAAAATAATTGGATGTTATTTTTGTGTTTCTTCGATTGTCTTCTTAACTTGTTCGGTTATTTTAGGAAAAAAGTATAACTTTTTCAATTTTAATTTATTCATTGATCATCTCCCGTTAATCATGCCACCAGTACGAAGGCGCATGGATTCAAATACAGCAACCAGAGCCATAACTATGATTCAAGATGGACGATTTCAGCGTTACGTGGGCTTACAATTGGGTTTTTCTCGAAGAGCTGTCTATAATATATGGAATGGCTTCCAAGACACAGGCAGTGTTGCCAGGAGACCTAGCTCAGGTAGAGTTCGCACGACAACCACTCATGAGGATTGGTACATCCCGTGGAAACATGGTAACGGCCCGTAAGTTACAACACCACCTACGGCTGACCACGGGTACCCGTGTCAGCGATCAAACTATACGTAATCGATTGCACGAAAATTAGCAAACGTCAAGAGGACGAGTTGTCGAATTCCTCTGAGCGGGATTCAACGTGCGAACCGATTAAGATTCTCCCGTCAGTATTTGAACTGGGGGATTAATCAGCGGGGCAAGGTGTTTTTTACAGACGAGTGCAAAGTAAAATTTTCTAATAATGATTGGCGTGTTAGAGTGTTGACGACGCGGCGAGTGGTTTTTGGAGTCATGCATTCACGAAGTTGGCCGTTTCGGTGGTTCTAACGTTATCCCAAATATTTTGGAGTGGGATTTGTTTACATGGTAAATTCGAGCTCACCATTTTAAATTTGGGTACCGTAACTGCAAAACGTTACAGCGAGGACGTCATTAGGCCTCAAGTGATCCCATTTGCAAAGCGAGTGGGGCCTGGATTCATCCTGATGCAAGATAATGCCCGTGCACACACAGCTCGATCAACCCAAACTGTCCTAGAAGGGTCTCATATTGAGGTATTACCATGGCCAGCTAACAGTCCGGATTTAAATCCGATCGAGCAATTGTGGAACCAATAGAAACGAAGAGTTAGAAAGAATGAGCAAGGGGCTACAACCAACAGCAGCCGATTGACGCTTTAAAATATGTCCGGTAGGAGGTTCCAGATGAAAACGTGAGGAATTTAATGCCTCAGTACGCATTCGAGGCTTCTGAATTGTATTGATAAGAGAGAAGGCCCTAGTCGTTATTAAAAGGAAGAAACAAAAGTGACAAGAACAATAGTTTCCGGTGAATTCTTTTGTTCATGTTTTTCATTCAAAATGATCAATTTATTATGAACATAAAAAAAGCAATTCATGACCCTTATTTCAAGCAATCCTTAGCCTATATTATAATCAATAACATTATTTTGTAGTTACATAAGTTAAACCAGCTCATGTCTTTATTATTTTCATGATACATCAAAAAATCTTAGTGGTCCTTATTTTGTTTTGAGTAGTACTTATACCCCGATAAATTGGATACAGGATTATCTGGGCCATTTCAGTCATGGTAACTCAACGAGTTTTCTTGACAATAATATTTTAGCCATGTTGCTTGAGATCTTACATGAAATGAGACATTTGTCAAAGAGAGGTGTAGGGTGTCCTGGTCAGCACTGTTAATATTATAACAGTATATATATTGGTTTAAGCCTCCATCAGAATAACATCTCTTTCAGCTGTGGGACTAAAAACCTTTATGGATACTTGAAGTTACATATATGTATATACATGAAGAATGAAGATACGTGAATATACATGAAATACGTATACATGAAAGTGCTCTACATGAAATGATGGGCCACATAGTCAACTAGTAGTCTATCCTAGCTTCCCGCTGCTACTCCACGAAACATAGCGAAAATCAATTGATTTCCAAAAAAATATGAATTTTAATTTTGCCTTCGTAAACACTACACCGATGGCAAATGGGCCAGTAAGATTCTGGAGTGGACGCCGCGTCTATGAAAACGAAGTATTGGTCTACCGTTCACCAGGTGGGAAGACGATTTCCGTACAGTAGCCGGTCCGGGATGGATGCGAGTAGCAGGAGATCCGTCGTCTTGGCGTTCATTGAGAGGGGCCAATGTCCAGCAGTGGGCCGATAAGGGCTGATACTGATGACAATTGACACTATACATTACAATGACAACAAATTAAATTTAAGACAGAACAAGTTCTGTCAGGACAGCAGTTGTCAATAATTTCAGCGGAAAAACAAGGATTGACTGATATTTTATCACGAATTGGTTACATTATTGAAATTTTCCTAATCACCAAAAAGTTTTAGAGAGTGTTTCTTTTAATAATAATATTTTGAGACCTGAATTAATGCTGTGGAAGCGTAGACAAGCCCAATATAGCTTCCTTGGATTGCCATGAGTGCTCGTCCGGTGACAAGACTAGGTTTGGGTTCGAAAGAGCGACCGACCCCCCTCTCTCCTACAGATGGGAGAGATGAATCCCGATATGAGAGTGTTTGTTACTGCTAATTTAACTATTACTATAATGGCTAGAGGAACCAAGAGGTAGGTCCCTCCTCCCCCGACTCTGATGACAGGGGCAAAGAAAATGTTACATATATGCCTATATTCATAACCGACAATATAAGATTGTAACGGTTAAAGAATTTTTTAAATCGGTTCAGTAGTTTTGGAGCCTGTTCAAGCTAACTATCGAATATTTCCACTTCATAACATTAGTGTAGACTACAACCTCATATATATGTTGAGAGTATAAATTCTCGCCCGCCTTCACAATGTTAAAATTGCCACATGAGCCCGTTATTGCAAGTAACATAACATTAGGCACCCCCACAAATGTCACTTGACACCAGCTACTAACCTTTCGTCTACGCTTCGTCTACAAAAAGCCTCCACAATGACATCCAGTTATAGGGTTCATTAGTACTTGCATAAGTCTATAACTCACTTTTACCGACCGTACAGAAAAGATACTGCATTTTGGATATGTATATAGCGCTTAAGTTATTACTGATCCATTCGGTCGTCAGCTAATAAATTACTAGTGATCGCCCATCGATCGTTTCCTACCCCATTCACGAAAGTGTCCAGTGCGGAGTCATCGCTTGGTATGAAACACGTCGGGTGACGGTCTAGGTGATATTGTGGTCGATAGGGGGATAGACCCTCTCCTTTCCCGCAGATCGGAAGGAATCCTTACAATTATTTAAGAGTAACTAAAGTGACTATTAGGTTCCTGGCTGAGGAGACCTATTCTGGGGGCTGGAAGAGGTCGTTGAGTCATGCTGCCTACCAGGACTGGTGGAACCGCCCCCATTTTACCTGGGGCGGATGTTAAGACTCGTGCGCAGTAATGATGGTGAACCTTACCGGTACGGCGGTTTGATTTGAGCTCGTTGGCAAATCTCGTAAATTATTGGAATGATTTCATATGATTGAACTTACAGTGTCGTTCTGGCTATTCGGAGCCAAACGCGTGTGTTATCTGTCATGCTGTAGCGATTGTGGATTCAATCGTAATTCAATCCCAATTATAAAAAAGTAAAACATTTTATAATATATTGTTTAATCTAGGTCTCAGACAAGCAAATGCACATTTGCCTGCCGTAGCGTGCATATCCATTTTATTTTATTAAATTAATAAAATTGAATGTTCATTATATTAAAATATTAGCTGTCCGCACAACTTCTCTGTAAGGAAGAGTGGCATGCTGCATAAGAGGGGAATGCAAAGGAAACGATCCGGAGTGAAGTGACAGCGGCCAGTAAGGTTCTGGAGTGCAGGCCGCGTTTAGGAAAACGAAGTGATGGTCGGACGTTCACCAGGTGGGAAGTCGATCTCCGTGCAGTGGCTGCGAGTAGCAGGAGATCGGTTCTCTTGGCGTTCATTAAAAGAGGCCTATGTCCAGCAGTAGATCGATAAGAGCTGATAATGAGGAATGATGATGATGATGATGTATGTGTGTTTCTGCGTGCCCTACTACAGCCTAAACAGTTTGAGGGATCCTCACGTTTGAAGTGTGGTTAGATTTGTCTTGATAACGTGAGTGCAGATATTTGGGCGCAAACTTTTGCAGTTTATATTATTCATTTTCTTTCAGCCAGATGAGTATAAAAAAATATAGAATTGTAAAGATATAAATGATGATAAAGGCTGGCAATGACGATGATGATGATGAAATGATGATTCCAAAAATGTATATTAATCGTAATTTTAACAAGACATAAACAAAGAATTTAGAAAGTATTTATAAGAACAAAAATAAGAGAACCCGAGCAGAAGCCTAGTTCTTGCTTTTCAGCTAGCAGTTTTTTTGTTGCTTTGTTATAATCATATTTGATTTTTTATTTTTGATACGGTATTATATTGATTTTACTACATTTGACAAGACTTGGATGGTACTTAGATATAAAAGTTTTTAGCAACATTCAATAATGATCTAATCTTCACACTTAGAGGCGTCAAGCATCATTTTTTATCAGATGTGGCCCTTCACTTAGGTTCCTAATACTGCCTCGTAGGATCGACGCCACTTACATGTAGACTTGCCAACTGTAATCTAAAACGTACCACTTGCTCGTGGTGGCAGAGCGAGACGGTTCCACGTACTCACGATAGCTCAGCTAGCTCCTGATGGCCCCCTGATAATGCAAGGCCAACTTACGAGGGGGGATCTAGAAGTTCGTGGCCTAACCTACATGGAGCTGACATCTTTTTAAATCTACCGTCATTTGTTTGTATGTGTCATATTGATTTATTGTGCGCAGTTTCATTCTGATACAGCACAATATAAATTTTCTGTGATTATCTGACGCAATTTTCAATAATGGAGAAAATTGAACACCGAGCAGTCATTAAGTACCTCAATAAGAAAGGCCTATCACCAAAAGACATCCATCAAGATATGGTGAGCACTTTGGGGGAGTCTGTTCCATCGTATTCCAGTGTCGAGAAGTGGATAGCTGAGTTTAAGCGCGGTCGTGAGAGCATTAAAGATGATACTAGGAGTGGAAGGCCTACATCCTCTACCACGAAAGATAACATCGATAAAATTTGTGATCTCGTACTGGGTGACCGACGTTTGACCATTGGTAAGATAGCTGAGGTAACAAACATTAGTTATGGCCAGGTGCAACACGTAATAACGGAAGAGTTGGGGTTCCATAAGGTTTCTGCTCGCTAGGTCCCGAGGTTGCCTTCAGCTGAACAAAAACGAGTTCAATACACAATTTCGCGAGATCAAATACACAATTCTGTAATCCATGTTTGTGGCTACGAATTGCTGCCCCACCCACCTTATTCGCCGGATTTAGCCCCCTCGGATTATCATTTATTTCCAAATCTAAAAAACATTTGGGTGGCTCGAAATTTTCGACCAAAGATGAGATGATAGTCGCAGTAAAGGATTATTTCGCCAACCTTCCGCAATCTTTTTTTTCGAGGGGATAAACAAGTTGCAGGTCAGGTGGAGAAGTGTATTGAACTAGATGGATACTATGTCGAAAAAATAAATAAATTTAGATCCACTTTTCTTTCATTTTCTTGGTCGTGCTTAGAACTTTTAGATCCACCCTCGTATTTAAGATTAGCTAGAGTAAGCTTCAGCTAATCTTAAATACCTATGGGGATGCATCCTTCCCATCTGCGGGAAAGGAGGGGGTATGTCCCGCAATCGACCACAATCTCACCTACCGCCGAACTGTCTTATTGAAACCAATGGAGCTGAAGTGGACACTTCCGTCACCAACGAGTAGTCAGAAAATTAGGGTCACAGTGGGGCTCTGTAGCTTGGGCGAAGCCAATTGAATCGAGGGGATGCTCCTTGCACCCCTCTACTAACAAGAGAGGACAAAAGTGCAACACCAGGAGGTCAAGATTTGTTGTTCCGGGCCACCTCATCAAAATTTGACACCATAATATGCCGCGAGCCCCACATACCACTGGACCCACCCAGAGACAGTGAAGGCGCGTAAGTGCGTTACCCCGCGTCAACAAAGAAATAGTAAAAAAAGACTTTTTTGCCCTTTTTCAATTTCAGATAACATAATCATCGCAGGGCAATACATTTCACATTGAAATATATCAGTAAAGAAATATAAATAGGAAGGATTATTATAATCCAAAAGCTTGTATAGTCCATCACTATACGAGTGTTTTTTTTTTTTTTATAACAGGCATACATGCCTGTTATAAAAAAAAAAAAAACAAATTGGAAATACTCTATCTGCTATTTTCCGTTTTATTTATTTACGGATTTGCGGAAAATTTATTTCAAAGCCATGTGTAGTTTAATTATAAATTCAGTCAATTGTTTTTAGGTAATATATTTGCATGTAACATTTGTGAAATTGTGATAGCTTTTCACGATAAGGATAAAACTGAAACTTCGTACAATTTTTGAAAATTATTCTGTTCCGTTTTTTTCAAATTCGTTCAATCGTTTGAAATCTATTTTTTTCTACTGCTTGTTTCATGGATAAAAGCATGGCGAGATTGTTTTATATGTTAGAATAGGGGGCAAACGAACAATCGGAGCCTTTCTACGACTACCGACGCTCATAAACATCGACATAATTACTGTGCCGATGCGTTGCCCTCCTTCCCCAACCAATGGGCCACCAGCTACTCACAAACCACACGAAACGCGATACTGAAGATATCAATCTACGGCGGTATTATGTGAGCGAGAGGTAGCTCCCCGGTCGTGCCGGCCCTGCTGTTACACAGGAGGATGTAGTGTCATGCACTATGCATGGCACTACATTATCCTATGCGGCATGGCACTACCTCTTCCAAACAATAAGATTAACTGTTCAATCGGAAGAAAAATGAGTTACCTTTAGTTATGGTTTTCATGTATAATGTACTTAATAACGTTAAATCTACACATTTGAAGCACACTTACCGAAGTACAAGTGATTTGTCCATTGTATGATGTGCATTAGGCTTTTTTCGTCTTGTACTATTTCAAGGTTTAATTATAATTTCTGTTTATTTTGTTGTGCACCCCCCTTTTTCTCCATGCGATACTTCTACAATATAGACGGTTGCCTGGAAGATATCGTTCTAAGGTAAGGCTGTCAAATTATACATATTGTTTTTATTTATTTTAATGTTTCATGCAATTTTTTTTTTTTTTTTTTGGTGTGTGCAATAAAGTATTATTTATAAAAAAATAGTACCTTCACGCCTGTTATCCCCGAAGAGATAGGCAGATGTGTAGTAGTACAGCCACAACTCGTAGGTCCAGTAGATATACTAGCACACCCACGATTAGCCAAGGTACTGAGGCCCATGATGATATAGGTGGCAAGCCAGTGGCCACTTCGGGCACATTCCAACCCCGGACAGTGTAATGCGTGCTTAGAGTAATCTGAGAAACATTTAGTGACAGTTGCCCGACCTGGGAATCGAACCTAGGACCCCATGCTGCTAACGGTATTAACAGGCGACACCCGTTACACCACAGAGGCGATAACATATCATTTGATCGCTTATCTGTTTGCATTGAGTAGACTCCGTAACTACTGGTCTGGTTTGGAAAGTCCCCTTGAAATTAGAACATTACACTTTTCGTAGAACGAAGACGGGAAGAGGTAGTGCCATGCTACACATGCCATGCATAGTACATGACCCTACATCCTCCTGTGCAAAAAAATGCACTTCGATAATGTAACCATAGTTGTGAAAAAAGTATCAAATTAAATCCGTATTTGGCACCAGTAATTATTGACAACTGTCTCGGCTCCCGACAGACGTTTTCCGTCATAAATTGGATTTGTTGCCAACACCATGTCATTGAATCATCGTTATCATGAATTTATAGTGTTTATATTTTTGTAAATGAATGAATTTACAGTGTTTATATTCTTGTAAAAGAATGAATATATAGTGTTTATATTTTTGTAAATGAATGAATTTAACATCTGTGCAAAGCCGGGACGGACTCCTAGTAGAATAAAAATTGATTTAAAAGAAGATTACTAACATGAACTTAAACGGTATCCAGCTCTTGGTAAATGGTTATTTGAAAAGGGGGGATAGAAGAGGCTGCCAGGGCACCGAATATGCCATGGGACTGTCGTGTTAGTCCTGGAAGATACCATTAAAATGTACAAAGAAGTGGTATATATAATTAGAGTTTTGTGTCACGAGCAAGATGGGTTAAATAAAACTACTCCTAGCCCGAGAACATAATATATTATGAAGTGTGTAGGGGTCCAAACATTGTTTCTATAATGAATACAATCAAGAACTTCTCTTTTATATCAAATTAAATAACAGTTCGTGGCACCCTAATTAAGAAAATATAGCTTCCCGGCGAAATAGAAAAAGAACTGTTTGATTATCATATTTTAGGAAATCATTCCGTCCTCCTTGCCGGAAGAAAGTAAAAGAGTGACATTTCTTCGGCACCGAGGACACCCTTAGTCTGATAGTCGAAGATGACAGATATAGTTATTTTTTAAATGTTTAAGTAGCAGGAACATAATTGCTACAATTGTTATTGCATAAATTATCATAAAACTATAATGTTTTTTTCTTAGGAACTCTAAAGTTTATTGCACTAACAGATAGCTACACTATTCAGAATTTTTTACGCTATATTTTATTACGATCAAACACATTTTATTGTTCTTCAATGAAACAGGAACGGGTTGGCGAAAACATTATATGCTGGTCCCAACCATCAACTATCTATTGTCAGAGGATCAACAGAGTTAAATTAAAGGTTCAAAAGCTTCCCTCCCAATTGGAAACGCATCGACGGCATTATTTGTTTTAATAATTCAATATTAATTAATATTTCGTGTTTCATTTCTATGGACATGGGAATTATCTTAGTGATGTGCTCTGCTCCGATGATGCGCTTTCATATATCGATTTCTTTTATTAATGTCATATTGTATTCCTCACTAGTTAGTACCCGTGCCCATAAAATCGATGTGGTTCTGATACTTCATTTTTTGCATACCGTGTATAACTCGATGCAGAAATTTTGTCAAAAGTAAACTTTACACAAAAAAATACATACAACAAAATGTTCTAATGCAATTTTTATATAAGTAAAACTATGGCAAAACAGTGAGACACATTTTTTGACTCAAGTTAATTGCAAGAGCATATAATTGAATGTTCTAATAGTGTGGAAAACATCTTAGAAACATGCCTGCAAAATTATTGAATTGAATATTAGTATTTATATTTCATAGAATAGAGGGGGTAAACGAGCAATCGGAGCATTATTAGGACTACCAATGCCCGTGAACATCAACCTCTTTTTCGGCTGGAACCTGGCTGTATCTTAGTTTCACATTTTATCACATATAAACATTTTAGTCTTTTAACTGCCTCGTGGTCCAATGGTAAGCATTGTTCATCCACAGACGTGAGGTCCCAGATTCGAATCCCGGGTCGGTTGATTTCTCTCCGGTCATGTCGGATTGCCATGAAGGAATAGAGAGTGCACTTGTGCCTGCGCAAACACTTCTGCACTAAAATATAATCATGTCCCACGCGGATGGCTCTTAAAGCCAAAATTCGACTGGGGAATTATTATTATTATTAGTCTTTTAGCGTTGGAGCTAAGTTTGTTTAGCCGGATCTTCTCGGGTCATGACCCCCTAGCCCTGGTGATTACTTGCGTTCAAGAAAGTATTTTTATGATTATTTATTTTATTTTTTTCATTAAGAAGTGATTGAAGTCAGGTGGCATGGAAAATTAGACACTGCTGGTATTTTTCCACTTCCGGTGTCCTACCATCTTTCACATCAGGAACAGGTTTATTAAGCAGAAAACTCCAGTCGCACAGTATTTTCCAATAAATTACTATGCTTTTTTATTTTATTTTAGTGTCGTAGAATTTATCGATGTCTCCTGTTTTACCGATAACGACCATCACTACTACAATATCAGAATTAATATTACGCCTGGGATCACGGTTACGTCATTAAGCTCGCTGTGAGACTGACAGCTCATTTACTTCTTTATTGGCTGTTTTGTAATTAATATTGATAAAGTCTTGTCTTTACGCTAGACTGATGATCATTACTATGTAGAAAGAGACAGATATAAGCGTAGATAGAGATGGAGCATATCATCTCGAATATTAGCAATTATATTTTAAAGATGAAGAGTTTGTTTCGTTTGGACGCGCCCTTCTCGGGAACTAATAGTCCGATTTGAAAAACTCCTTTAATGTTTGATGAAGGATGGATAATGATAAATGGGCTAGGATATATTATCATGACATGTGATAAGTAAAACAGTGGGATGCACTCAGTGATATGAATATATTATAGTATTATGAATGCGTGGCAAAATTATACACTGATGATGCAGCCAATGGGGTGGCACGACGAGGGAGGTACATTTACCTCTTGTTATAGAATTGTAAATGTTGTTTAGTCTGACCACCTCACCTGGTCAATTGTAGACAACAAACAATTTTAAAATATCTTACCATAATCAGTTTTCTGTCCGCTCTTAAGTAATAAGAATTAGTGTCATTTAGGAAACTTACGAAGAGGTAGTGTTATGGTGCATATATGGAGTTGCATGGTGCGCGACACTGCATCCTCCTATGCAACGGAATTGGGACGGCACGATCGGAGAAGTACCTCTCGTACACATGATACCGGCGCAAAGTGACAGCGTCGCTGTCGCGTTTCAAGCGGTTTGTGAGTAGCCGGTGGCCCATTGGGGGAGGGGGAATGATAGAAGGGCAAGGCATATGCGTAACAATCATGCAAATGTCTATGGGCGTCGGTAGTGATCAAAAGGCGCCGATTACTCGTTTGCCCTCTTATGCTATAATTAAAAATGTTGCGTTAAAACCCAGTAGAGTTGGCATCAACGGGGAAGGAGCTCTGACGCCTTACCACTTTTGAAAAACACATCTATGCCGTACTATTTCGTGCAATTGGTTAGTTTCATGTGGCCCATTGGAGAACAAGATTGAAGGAGGGCGACACACCTGTTTAACCTTTACGCAAATGTATAGGTTTCGCCTCTAGAGGACTTCCAATTCTCCTTTGCCCCTTAAAAAGAATAAAAGGACACTCTATAAGTCTATATCACGTATGATTACGTATAAAACCTCTCGCCTCATGCTGCGTAAGAATTAAATTAAAGTACGCACAATTTTCAGATCTATTTATATGACGCAAGGTTAGAATTCGAATGATACACATCGATTGTCGTTTCATTGAAACTATAGTGTCCATCAATGACAATATCAATTGCTCGTATCGACTCTTAACTATCGTTATTGGTTAACATTCAATTATTTGTGTTAGGGCTCCTTATCTAAAACGACAAAACATTTTCGAAATAAAAATGTTTCATACACGCTGCGAGTGCGAAATGTTTCATACACGCTATCGTAAAACATTCACCAGCTGTAAGCTAGCGTTACAGAAACTGTGTTCAGACGACCCGAAAGGAAATGGAGTGGGAAACATAAGGGAAATAGATTGAGATAGAGTTGAGTATTGGATATTACTATAGGAGCAAAAGAGAGAGGTGCAAGCACATATGCACCTTTTCTCTTTCTTTCATAGCCAGTTACGTTCTACACCTAAAGAAATTTTACTTTTTTTGTGTGGTCTAAAACACATTTTAAGGTGACTTAGAAACTCCGCCGAACCAATCGTTTGAGAACCCAATTCTTTTTTAAAATTTATCTGTTTTTATAGCATAAGGGGGAACCGCATTAAGGTTATAAGGCATATTCTCTCCTTCACTTTTACTTTCGAATGAGCCACCGGAAGCTTTTCTTGCGCGATACGATGGAGCTCCGAACTCCAGCCATACTGAGTTTGTCAATAGTCATAGCACCTGATATGTTTTTTTTTATACTATAGAGGTACAATCTGAGCCGTTTGCTAACGACCAACTATTGCCATCTGCATATGCACCGCCATTCTTCTCCTCATACCTCAATAGTCTGCCGGCTACTTACAAGCCGTACGAAACGCGATAGAGTAGTTGTCACTTCACGGCGATATGTGGGCAAGAGGTACCTGCTCGATAGTGCCAAATTCAGCTGTAATGCAGCGTAATGACAAATATTATAGTTCATGTCAAAGGTTCATGTCATCACCGAAGCCGTTTTAGCTACCGCGCATAAGTTGCCACCGCAGAGTAGGGGAGGACTTTCAGTCCCTCTGGCTACGATAATAACATTCAAATTAGCTATTACGAACAACCTCATCTCAGGATGCATCGCTCTCATCTGCGGGAGAGAGGGGTCCCATACTTAGCCTCCTCGCCAGGCTAGCACTCATAGCATCCGATGAAGTTGTATTGGGTTTCTTTTCGCTTCCACAGCATAATTTCAGGTCCGAAGTAAAACAAATGGTAGACAAAACGAAAAATTGTTTATTGTGTTGATTTTTATTATTAAAGTCGTTTGGATATACTAATACAGAAATATTGCATTTCAGGTGCACTATCGATCGAACGGTGCGCGTTACCAACCTACATTAATGTTTTAACACAAAAGCTCGCCACACCCAGCTATATCCAATGGGACTAATCTAATTTACCTACAATGAAGTGCCCTCTAGTTACCATAGGGATGGGCAACACTTTGTTATAGCTATCGATATTTTTGAGTTTACTCGTTAGGTTTAAGACGCGTGGTGTAAAGAAGTGTGGGAGTTAAAATGTTTGAAACACTAGTTTTACCAGTCGATTGTAATGCTTTCGTCTCTTACACACATTTGGCTTTATAGTCATGTTCGTTCGAGATAACTCCTGTCTGCCTGTCTTTTATTTAATGTTGCATATCAGATTTTTGCGTTTGTTAAAATCTACTTTATAAAAATTGTTAATCAAAGTATTTAAGTATGATCGTAACCTTTTCCGTTTCAATTAGAGCCGTTGATTTCCTAATTAACATAAAAATTAGTAGGTAGTGGGAATAAATCATTATTCCTACTACCTACTAACTACTGTTATTTGTTTTTTCTTTATAAAATAATATTTTAAATTCAATGTACTTAAAACTTAATTGTCAGATATAATGATATTTTAAATTGACCCTAAAACAAATCTATTAATAGCGGTGTGCGTAAGGTCTACACACATTACAATGATCGTAAAATGAATAAAATCTATTATTTTCATGATTATCGGTTGAGCTGTCTCAGAGTAGTATGAACACAGATACCATGCCATGATATTTTTACTTATAAATAAAATATAACATGCCATGAAATAAACCATGTCATGGCATCTGTGTTCATACTACTCTGAAACGTTATTAGCGAAACAGAAATCTATCGTAGCGAAACCATCCCATCACTAACTTAATAAAATTATGTGTGCAGTATTTCGCTCTACCCTTTCATGTTAAGCATTACCCTTTCTAAATGAGACTCGTTCCAGCACTTTCGGACACGGAACTGCTTTCTTCAGACACTCAATATAGAGCCCAGGGAATAGTATTATTTGCATTTAAATTAGAATTAATGGCCGTAAAGATCTACATCTTTTGAGTTCAAACATCGATAGTTTTTTTTCTCTTTGCATCACTTTGAAGATGTTTTATTTATCGTAGAAATATTACTATCGTAGAGATATTATAAAGGCCCCATTGCTTTTTTTCATTGCCTCATAATAGAAATAAGTTACTCAATATTTTATATACTACCATTACCCTGCGGTTTTACTCGGCGTAACTACGGCCCTTATAGTCGTAGCGTCATAGTATAGGCAGAGATAGCCTTCCTCGATAAATAGACTATCCAATACAAGAATATTTCTTTTTAATTCGAGCCCGTAGTACCAGAGATTAGTGCGTCCAAATAAAGGAATAAACTATTAAGTTTTGTATTATTAGTGTAGATTAAAATGAAAACATTTTTATTGACAATGAAAATATCGAAGCTGTATAGGTCCAGCTTTATAGTTGAACAATTTTGGATATTATATTTACTATAACATTTAATATGATTACAACTATTAACAGATCCTTCCTACGCCGGACATGTCATTCAAGGAACGTTCTATATGGCCGATCATTTTACTAGTATTCTCCTCGATGTAACCATTATCGACCAAAGCTGTATTCGTATGTGTGAGCTTAACACATAGAGTAGGGAAGCAATAGAATGGTCTATGATTGCGAACTCCGTGTTGGTTGATTGAGAAGGAAGATGCGAATGCATCACCGTCTTCGTCTATCTAGTCTCGCATTTGCATTGCGCAGAGTGAAATAAATGAAATATTGGGAACAACATTTGGTTTTAGGACATTTTAACGTGCAAAGTAGCCATAAGATATAAGAAAATATTAACATCTTTAGTACGCTGCCCTTATCAACTTGCTGTCCTAATGAAATTTAATTTTGAGTCAAAGATGAAAACTCTATGGTGTATTTTGTAAGCTATTCATTAATACGGAATCACATAATATGTATTTTAAACACCTATTTTGGACGCGTTTTAGGCTGTCTTCTCTTTTCCTTCTATGGTATTATATACCTGGCTTTACTTGAGAACTTATTTGGCACAAATATTAATAAATACATACTTAGTATGGACTAAGCTAGCCCAGACTAGCCATAAATACTGTGACAATTAAAACTAAAAAAAATATTACATTTGAATTTGGAATCTGTCATTTTATACGATTGCTCATTTTATTTTCTGATTTCGGCGCCAATACAATGTACAGCAATGTACAATGGAGTGAGGAAACAAAGGGAATAGAATCGCTATGATTGCATCACACAAAGTAGATATGGAGCCAAATGCAATTTTTAAAACTCTCCACACACTTGGTATTAGTCAATTTTTTGGGGACCGGGCTATTTACAGGTACGTTGTACCTGCGAATTCCTCTGTTTGTGACACAGAAAGGTTTTATTTCGGGAAATGAAGACAGCACCTCTAACCATGTCACGTCGCTTGCAGGACTTGCAGCCTACAGGCTGGGTTATAGGTGGGTTATAACCCACTGTTCACTTCTTAACTGATGAGATTTTTTTTACAATTGAGTTACATTTTAACAAACAATATTACCGTATTTATGCTCAAAGCTCTAAGGGAGCTACCCAATAACTCGACAGAATGCAACGTGGGCACTATCCAACTTCCGTGATGGTTTGTCGGGGTGTTAGCTATGAAGGAGAGGCTGAGCCATAATTTTGTGAAAAAGGTATTAAAACATGAGTACATTGAGTAACAACTTTCAATAACCAAGTAAGTGTGGTCCTCCAAACAAGAATAGGTGCTAGAACGTTCCAGACGTGACCAAACCTGAACACTAGCCTTCATTAAGCCGCAACCTCAATCCGCTGGATTATAATTTACTGTCAGTTTCAGACGGTACAGCTTGCTCTATGCGCAATAACAATTTGGAATCCTAGGAACGGTCAATATGGTTGGCAGTGAAGAATTACCCCATGGAAAGTGTGCGTGCTTCTACTTATGGCTGCCCTCAACCTCTAAAGGACTGTATTAGTAGATAGATACATGAAAGCTTTATTTTCTTATCTCTCTTATGCCGTAACTCTTATTATAAAATAGCTTTTTTAAAATTAAATGTGTATAAGTCGTCGTCGTATTGTACAAATGGCCGTATAATACGGCTAGCCATTTTAGTAACGGGGCCGTTTTATTTTGTGGAAATTCTCGTTACCTGCAATATTTTTGATAATTGCAAGCCGTAACGAAATGCGGCGTTTTTCACATTCTGACTGCAACATATCTATTTGCCATGGCAACACTTCGGACCATTAATTTCCATTTAATTTCATTTCCGTCACACTTTTATAGAAGCTAAGAAATAATAAACTATTTCTTAAATATACCTCAAATGTATTTCCTGAAAACTTCTACAACTGAAAGATTTATTTTGTCACTTCTTAAAAAGGAAAGCTAGAAAAATAGCCCGCCTTCCAGCTTTTACATTTCAACGTATTGCAAATAATTCTTGGAGAAATATTTCACAGCAGACATTATTACTCTGTGATATAAGTTTATAATTACCAACTTTGGATTCCACGGTTTTATTTTTTCTTCATTCTTGTAACAAGATACTGTAAGTTCATAAGATAGAGGAAGTAGTTTATGAATACATAATGTGAGGGTTTGTTTGTTGGAAAGTCCTATAAATTTATTTTTTATTATCGGAGCCCATGAACATCCACGTAATTATTATGCCAACGCGTTACCCTCCTCCCGTCCCCCGCCAATGTGCCACCATCTACTCACAAACGGCAGAACACTGAAGATGTCACTTTGCTTTTTTTATTATGTGAGCGATAGTTTTCGCCCCGGTCGTGGCAGCCCAATTCCGTTACATAGGAGGATGTAGTGTCATGCACTACCTATTCCTATTCAGCATGGCGCTACCTCTTCGTAAGATAGATTATTATTAATATATTTTTGTTATAAATAATGTAAGATATATTATTAATAACAAAATAAAAATTGGCTTTTCATCTAAATATGTTTTTTTTATAGTTGAATTTGCACCAAAAAGTGCTCGTAAACAATTTGTTTTATTTTATAGTGCATAGTGGGGCGAAGAAGGAATCGGTGCTATTGTGAATACCGTCGCCCATTAACATTCACACATTCAATGCATAGACAGTTGTGCTACACTCTTAATGCCATTCACATTCGTGCGGTTCCCGAGTAGCCAGTAGCCCATTGTGTAATGCAGTTAAGGAGGGCGCCGCGCCTGCATGATATGCGCGTGATAATTGGCTGTAGTCACCAAAATATGGGCCCACTGCTTGTTGGTCCCCCTATACAATAATACATAAATTTTGTAAGAATTTTTTCGTAAAAAGGAAAGAAAAACCCCTTATTGGGATGAAAAGACAATTGTTATTTTGTTATCTGCACAGATAGCATACAACACATAAAAATATCAGTAAATTTCTTCTGTCTATAAGATCAATTCCCTCAAAATCTAGTATACGTGTTTTCATGCGGTTTTCGTTCATGCTTAGAGCGATACCCAAAGATACTTTATAATTTTTAAGCTGTCTACTGTCCAGCACGTGTTATTCACGTGTGAAACCGGGGTCCATCGTTAGTTAATAATATATCAGTTTAATTACTTCGTGGCACTTTCCAATAAATAAATTACTATCATAATAATCCATTTAGGAATTATTTATTACAGTTTTATTGCTTATAGTTAATTATAAGTAACTTCCCACTAGAGGCTCATAAATTTGTAATTCAAAGACTTGAAACCCGCTAATGGGGAACCTGATTAAATCCAACCATGTATGTAATAATACTCTATATAACGTTATCTATATTCATCCTTATCGTCGTTATCAGTCCTTATCCGTCCACTGCTGGACGTAGGCCTCTTTCAATGAACGCCAAGACGACCGATCTCCCGCTACTCGCATCCATCCCGAACCGGTTACAGCACGGAGATCGTATTCCCACCTGGTCGGTCGACCAACTCGACA
>JAFELO010001919.1:5486-21974 GCA_017140195.1 Eumaeus atala
CCAACGCAACTCTCGAAAGGGTCATGGCGTGGGGTATGAAAAATAAACTGAGATTCGCTCCACAAAAAACAAACTGTATTACAATTACAAGGAAGCTTAAATTTTATACCCCACGACTGAGTATGGGCGGGGTAAATATCGTCCCCACCAAAGAAATGAAGCTGTTGGGAGTGACAATAGACGATAAGCTGACATTCAACACCCATGTCTCAAACATTTGCAAAAAGGCAGTAGGAATCCACAAACAACTAACCAGAGCGGCAAAAGCCAGTTGGGGACTCCACCCTGAAGTAATAAAAACTATCTATAAGGCAACAGTAGAACCAATTGTACTTTACGCTTCGAGCGTCTGGGCGCCGGCAACCGAAAAAATCTGCACTAAAAAGAAATTGGCCTCACTTCAACGTGGGGTAGCCCAAACCATTACCAAAGCACACAGAACAGTATCACTGAATTCGGCCCTGATCCTTGCCGGAATCCTGCCCCTCGACATGCGAGTCCGAGAAGCAGCCGCACTGTACTCCGCAAAGAGAGGATTGCTAGGAACAGAGTTGAAAGACATAGAGGTAGAACATCAAACATCAGTGTTACTGGCGCCTCACCCCGCGGAGGGACTCAAACTTAAATACACAACATTGGAAGACAGTCAACAAATGCAAGCAAATGAAAACTTTGATATACGCATTTACACCGACGGAAGCAAGATAGAAGGAAAGACAGGAGCAGCAATATCTTGGTGGAAAGGCGCATCCGAAATACAAATCACAGAAACTTGCCCTTGCAAAATGCTGTACAGTGTACCAAGCGGAACTATATGCTATATGCCGTGCAACAAAGGAGATTTCGAAAAGCAAAGAGTCCACCTTCGGAATTTACAGCGACTCTACGGCGGCCCTCCAGACGATCGCAAACCCGGACTCTCTCCATCCATTGGCTGTAGAAACAAGAGAAAATTTAAAAAACCTGTCTCTCAATAGCAAGACTGTCTGTCTGTTGTCTGTCTGTTTGGACAATTGTAAAGAAAGTAACAAGTAGAAACAGCACGAAAGATAAAATATAAATAAATGTTAATAGAAATATTGATTAAACAATTAGAGCTAAAAAAAAAATAGGTATAAAATATATTTATAATTAAGAATAGATAATAAGTATATCGACATATTGTAAAAAAAAAACGAAAAAGGTGAAGAGCGTGAAAAATTTATTACCCTGTGTACAAATAGAAAAATGAATAAAGATAAACATATTATGTAGATAGTAAGAGTAGGACATTAGATGAGATGGGTATCCCCCCCCCCATACAACAGAATGAAAGGATGAATGCTAGAAAGAATAAGTATGCGGCATGAAAGTGCGAGCAGAAAAATTGCGAGAACTGGAATGAAAAAATTTGATGAAAATGGGCTCTGATTAAGTCAGAGGTAGTAAAGGAGAAAAAAAAAAAAAAAAAAAAACCTAACCTAACCTAACCTAACCTAACGGTTTTTCGCACGAAGGGATTATTAGGTTTTTAACATCCAGACTCAATGATTCGGAGTGTCTTTTAATGAAATCACTGGCCCTTTTTACAATGCTGTTAGTTGGGTCGGTTTTGACATTTTTGTAAGTGAACTCATCCAATAGAAGGCGTTCGATTTTGTCATTATGGTCTGACGTATCCATTATTACGGTGGCATTACCTTTATCTGCGCGAAGAATCTTTATATCCTGTATTTTGCGAAAGTTTCGCAACGCTTTGTATTGTTCGAAAGGAATATTCAATTTTGGCACAGAGCTTCGTCTTAAAACTGACGATATATCCTGCCATATGGCCTCCGAATCTTCCTTCTAAATATTATTTTTATACAGGCAATCCTCTATATTAGAAATAATTTCTTCAAACGGGATTTTTCGAGGCGTCACAGCAAAATTTAAATCCAATTTCAAAACCTTCGTAGTAATATTATCAAAACATTGTTTGGACACATTGACAACTGCGCGTGATTGGTTAGATCTAGGGTCGATGGTCGACGTATTGTTCCGTTTGACGTTTGAACGTTCGTTTAATTTTTAAATTGGTTTGTTTTTACACGTACTATATTTATATTGTTCACGCTTATTTAATGTATATATGCAATTACTAAAATCCAACGTTGTCAATACTTTCTTTATTTCGGCAATCAAATAAAATATTTTCAGTTCAATCTCATTTAAATCGGAACGTTTTTTTCGGATTGTTGCTTTTAATAACTTTTTACTTGCCTGGTTTAAGATCTTAGCGCTCCCTCGTATATCAATTTTGGTGAAATCTTGACATACGTAGGGATGAGATCATGGTCTCGGCATCTCTTCAAGAATATCAGTGATGTTAGAAATCTTGCGCGCTTTGTCATGAGATCCTCCAGGCGACGAATTTTATTTGCGGTTACTACTCCGTACTGGTTCACATATTGATGTCTTAAGTTTACGCGAATTTTAGACATTACAATAAAACATTCAGGCATACAGTGCATAGAAAACATACCCATACTGATCGGTATCTAAACGGCAATTCTCATCACCATCCAACACAGTTGTCTACCGTGGGTAAATCTTTGTTTTAGAGAGCACGAGGCATCTGTGACAAGCGACACCTGGATACCGAACTTCAACATGTCAAGCAAGTTCTGCGAGAGCGAGAGCCGAGTGAAAACAGCCACTGTCGAGCGCTTACCTGCTATATTAACATACTTAAAAGGGGTGTCTGATAAAATTGGCTATATTCTCAAGCGAGCTTCAATAGAAACTTATTTTAAGCCGTCAAAGAAGATAATTCAGTTCTTACCATCAGTGAAATGCCACATCCCTCGGCAATATTCAGGAGTTAAGCTTGATTGTGACTGTGGAGTCATCTATATAGGGAAAACTAAAAGATCTATAAAAACTCGCGTTAAAGAACATATAGCCGATTTGAAACACCTACGTGTTACAAAATCTGCTGTCTGTGAGTATGCTGATGTTGGCCCCTGCCATTACATTAGATTGATAAACCGCAAATCCTCACTAGGGAACACCGATTCCCTCCAAGTATGATCCGTGAGGCTATTGAAATTAAAAAACATCCAAATTTCAATAGAGATTATGGCTGGGTTCTTCGCACTGCTTGGGATCCAGTGGTGCACATAATCAAATCAAAAAGTAAACATCAAGACAGCAAGATACAATAAGTACTGTTTGCGTTAATCGGTACAACTAAAATTATGATTCTTCGGGTACTTTTGAAAACTTGGTACATCAGGACATCTGTCATCTCAGTCCACCCGTGACCATGGTTGCTGTAAAGCTTCCAAAACGTCGGGCTACATAAATAATTAAATGAACCGCGATAAAATCCGTAAAAGTAATTTTATTGTAGTTTCAACATTCGCGTAAACTTAAGACATCAATTCCTAAAAAAAAAAAGAGAATATAACAGGCATCAGGCAATCAGCACTCTCCCATGTACCTAAGATATTGGAAAGGATTGTATGTAATCAGATGACTAAATACATTAATTCCAACAACATATTCACACTACACAGTCCGGCATTCGCAAACGGCACAGCACTACAACAGCTCTAGGCGACGTTATTGTTAATATACTGTGCGCGCATTATGCGAGTCAGGGCACGAGAACGTGAATAGGTAGTTCAGGTAGGAGATGACGATGGTTCTGCAATGCTATCCGACGTCAACACCTCAAATAGGGGGATACCTCAAGGGTCCACAATTGGTCCCTTGATTATTGCACTGTACTTTGCTGATATCGTCAAACACGTTAAACACTGCAAATATTGCCTATTTACGCAGATGACATACATTTCGTGTAATCCTACTGATATAGACGGCATAATCAGACTCAGATCAGCTGAGGCTAATATATCAATACTTAATCCAAACAAAACTAAATACATAATGATCGGCACCAGAAATCAGATATACAGAATGTCGCAGATCCTCCTGTCGAAAATACTTGACGCAGAAATTGACCGTGTGGTTCAATGGAAGTGTGGAAGGCAGCTTCATTTTGCCACCCTGCTCTTTGGCATCATTAGATACCGAGCACCACCATACCTATTCGAAAAACTCCAGTGGGTCTTCGATAAGTAGCTTACTTCGTTACGAGAGGATCTGCGTACTTGATGTTACCCAACTTCACAGAATTGCAGTATTTCGGGGTAGTTTTATATATTCAGCCACTAAGTGTTGGAATAATTTACCACCGCCTCTACGATCGCAAAACACAAGAAATAATTTTAAAAATAAATATAAAACGTATTTGGTACACAAATCCGACCTACCTATTGGTAATAACTAATAACATATTTGTGTAGTTTATAAATTAATTGACGTCTGTGTTACGTACCTTATTTTAATGACGATAATAACAGTGGCAGACTATCCAGGTGCAGTACCAGTATCCTTAGATTTCTTATTATTCTTTCATTTTTTTTAATGACACTTGATCCTGGATGTAATGTGGGTATGATAATTATGGCCATTTTTTCATATTTATCACGTTGTATAAACAAAAGAATATCATTATTATGAATGTATATTTTATTTCATTATTTATATTGTAATATTCTTTTATTGTTATATAGTGAGTATTCCTTATAGTCACTGCCTTCCTTCCGTCTTACCTCCCGCATGTCAATGTAAATCGGTGTCGGTGAAGCTCAGTTGTCCGCCGCACGCCGACTGACCTCCATTTCAGTGCTCCTCACACTGCACTGCTGTGCAGATAGCATTGCACAGCTGTTAACTTGTGGTTTATAGAATTATTTTTTACTACTTTTTATTATTATTTTATTTGTACGTTCTTTAACATTATTATTTTGTTTCCTTTGTCTGTGTTGCAATGGTGTAGGATTACTGAATAAAAATTTCTATTCTATTCTAAAAGCACTGTAAAGCTTACCTTTAAACAGAAAATGTTTGGTTGTATCATGGTGTTATTTACTATGGCTTTCTCAGGTCTGGTCAAGCAATAACGACTGATGTTTTCTACGCGGAAATACGAAAAATCTTCGTCTATATTGCTCCGTGATAACGCAACAATAAAATGCTCATAGAGTACAAGAAACTGTTTTAACTCTACAGGAACTGCAATTAAAAACTATTCGTCACGCTCCATTTTAGCCAGGCTTGCTCCTACGACATAAGAATAAGAATAAGAGGAAGTTTTCTTCTCAGTTGGCTGTACAATGTAATGTACATGTTTTCACCGTTTGTCGCATCCAGTTGACCAGTCCTATCTCAAAGGTAGAGAAATACTACTGATTTTAAACCATAAAAACAAACCAGTCCCCCGGCCTCCCTCCCGGCGACTCGCCTCTGTCGGGGCATTTAGTGCGTCTACCAGAACACCTCAAGAAAAACCTCTGACAATATTGAACTGCCTGCCTGACTTGGATAATCCGTATCAAAATAAAACAAATTGAACGAAATATATTTTTTATTATTTCGTAAAAACATCAGAATAAATGTTGACATACATGTAAACAGAAGACAAAAAGTATATCGAAATATGTGCGTCGCGTTGTTGCTTCCATGATGCAGCGCGCGCGACCGGTGCCACGGACGCCAAGAGCAGGGCGGGGGTGTCCGGAGCCGGCCGCTCCGAAGGTCCGCCGTCCGGCGTTAAGCCGCCCGCGGAGCCGAGGCTGGCACGCGGGGACAGTCTCGGCGAGGGGGACAGTCTCGGCGAGAGGACGGGGCTCGACGACAGGGCAGATCGAGACGCGGCGGCGGGACTCGAAGTGCGACGCGGCAGCGGCGCGTCATCGGCGAGGTATACCTCGTCGCCGTACTCGCCCAGATTCAAGTGAACGGACGAGGTTTGCTCGGGTGACGTCTGGAGGGAGGTGTGTATGTGTCACTTTAACACGTTAAAAACATACGATATGTTACGGACTATAAAACTTAGTACCCATGCAAATATTTCTGTGCCCACATTAAAACTACTGTTTAAAATTGTTAACTTTAACTTTATAAAATTTATAAGACACAAGATTAACATCTTAATAATAATAAATAATAATAAAAAAGTTTATTACTCAAATAAGTTAATACAATGAATATATTCAAAGTTTGAGATCTCATATTAAGCATAGTACTGTGCTTGTGTCAGGAGAATCTCGCTCTTCCATATGTCTGCTTTTAACATACCAAGTTTATTACAACAAAACTACTTCTACGGATTTTATCGCAGTATATTTAATTATTTAACTAGCCCGACGTTTCAGAAACGTTAAAGCAACCGGGTGGACTGAGATAACTGATATCCTGATGTCACAAATTGTTAAAATTACCCGAAGAATTATAATTATTTAGTTATTTCGATGAACGCAAACTATCCGACATTGCTAGATCTCCTACAACATCCTATGGTGCCAGATCTTCTACGACATCTTATGGTGCTAGTTCTCGTATAACATTCTGTGTTGCTGAATCTTCTACAACATCCTATGGTGCTAGATCTCCTACAACATCCTATGGTGCTAGATCTCGTATAACATCTTGTGTTGCTGGATCTCCTAGGAAGAGGGCGAGCGCGAGCGAAGACAAGTGAACCACTTGTTTCAATGTGATGAATGACATTGTGTTTTGTGTGGACTTATAACACACAGGTTTTGTTATGTCTGGATAAGACGATAACAAACCATAATACGGACTCGGTAATATTAGAAGTTTTTATAGTCGCCGTTGAATTGCACTATAGAGCCTATAACATTTAAACTTGTCACTGAGTCGATGAGTGTTCTATCACTTACATCTACTAATAACTTAAAATATCCTAAAAAATCGGCACCAAGGATTGGCTATTTAGTAAGTTTAATTTAAGGTCTAATTTCTTTGTGCCGTAAATCCTAATTCCACTCCCGTTAGCTGCATAAAGTTTATAACTATCACATTTATCACTGAATGGTCGTTGGCTGCACCGATGTTAGTTTCTCTGGTTCTGTGTCGGAGCAGTGTCATTCCACGCACACGGTTGTATGCAATTTCTTGCTAGATGACGAAATCTGTGGTGATAGCAGAAGTGATCTACGTCGTTTGATCTAGGCTGACGAAGCGAGGAGATACTGAGAAGGGGTTTTTTTAGCGGTAAACGCGCAGTCTTTTTGGGGTTAAATAGGACTACATTTTGTCGGTTTTTGTTCATAAAAATTTAAATCAATAAATTTGTGGAAATAGTATAAAAAGTTTACTTTTTATTTAAGTTATAATATGACTTTCCATGAAGAAGTGACAATACACTCAATCAACTATATCAATGAAGTGAAGAAGACGCAGCGTGCGTGGCAGAACACCAGCACTGACAGATTTGAGATCCGAGCATGCACCGTCAACAACGACATTGATGTCAAAAACCTAGTGATCCAGTCGCATAGCTACCCAGGCCGTCCGTAAGATGGAAGCTCCGAAAGAAGCGCTTTATGCGAGACCCAATCAAAAGCCTCCACTATATCCAGACTAACGGCGAGTGCCTCCCCCTTGGTCTCAACTGCCTCCGGCCACTGGTGCGGTAAGTAGGTCAATAGGTCACTAGCCGAGGGTCCCTGACGAAAACCGTATTGCCGGTCGCTAATTATTTGGTTTATCTCTAAATAACGCAGGAGCTAACAGTGAATTATGTTTTCCATACTTTTGGAGAACGAAGGGTTTATCCGAGCGGTCACCTTTTTTAGGAATCGGGTGCACCAAAACCGTCAAAGTAGAAGTATCGGAAAAGACGCGTCAACACCGGTGTCAACTCCGTAGCACATATACGCAGCACAATCGGCGCGATGCCATCGGGCCCACACTACTTGTGGATGTCCAAGGAGAGTAGCGTTTTGCGCACTAAACTCCGCCGGAACCCATTATCCGGCATTAAGTATTCACATCGCTGAATAGTAGGCGGTGGAGTTCCACGGTCACCCAAAGTAGAGTTGGACACAAATAGAGAGCCCAGGAGATCGGCTTTCTCTTCTGCGGCATGGGTCAACGAGTCATCGTTCCGGTGCAGAGATGGTAAGGATGGTTGAGAAAAATTCCCTAGGACAGCCTTGGCGAGAGACCAGAAAGCACGAGATCCCGAAGGAAGGCGAACTAACCTCCCGCCAATTCTGCCGATGTAATCGGACTTTGCACGCAATAAATCTTTTGTAGGACCTGGAAGCATGATTATACTTCTTTTTGAATGAGCTGGTTTTTTCATCTTGGTACGCTGTCACAAAAGCCCAGGACCGGTAGCACTCTAACATACGGCGTAGCGGTAGTCTGCAAGAGCGATTGAACCACGGGTAAGATGCAAAGAAGAGACGCATCCCGTCCCAATTTTTAAACTAATTTATACCATTAGTTTGTAGTTTATTTTTATAAGACAGTAGTCTGACGAGCCCAGTGGAGCATCGACAGAAACCTGGTAGCTTTCAGGTTTGGAGGTCAGCAGGAGGTCCAACAAGGAAGGTGTATGGTCTTCCTCGTCCGGAATTCGCGTGGCCGATGAGACCAGTTGTGTTAAACCATATTCTAAGGCAAAGACGTGAACAGATCTACCCGCGTGATCGGTAATGTGTGAGTTTAGGCATTCAGCACGATGGGCGTTGAAAAGACCTGGAACCACGATCTCTGCGGTTGGGATCTGTTTTAAAAGGGAATCCGTAGCCTTTTCGATGTGCTAAAGGAGTCGGTCAGTTTCGACATTACCACTCTGGAATCTATAAAGGCAAGCATAAACGCGAGGGTGGTCGTCGCAATCTACGCGTAGCCATATGATGGAGAGATCCCTCTTTTCAAGATTGCAGAGGCGACGAAAGCAGATATCCTCCCCGTTGTATGCACACACTCCAGCATGCGGCACAAAGGAGTGTACTAGCTAATAGCTTGGGTACGAGAGGTATGATGTATCAGTCGGAGAAGATATCCGCGTTTCGGTCAAGAAGAGCAGAGCCGTCTTCTGTCTCTAGGTATTGGAGACGGCATTTAAGTTGGAATGCAACCCCCATATGTTGCAGAAATTCACGAGGAGAGCAGTAGGGGGAGCAATTGGCTTGGTTTTGCGTTTGCCCCTAGCAATATCGTCAATGACCATAAGTTTGCCTCCCCAGAATATGCGGGGCAGCCTAGGCTACCAAACTCAGATACAGGTCCTGAGCATGGAGGTCCAGAGCGGGATTTTCCGGCATCATTGATGCTGGTACCTTCCTGGAGTAGTCTATTAAAACACTGTGCTACCATGAGATGGGGGGGGGTATGGGCCAACCGGAGCTCTCACAACCCGGACGCAACGTAACGACAACAAAAGATGCGTCACTTTGCGTCGGAGTCATGTGAGAGAGAGGTACTTCCCCGGGCACGCCGGCCCAATTCAGCTGCTAACTTAAAAAGAATGCTGCGTGGCGCTACCTCAAAAATATCTTGTCGATCACAAATAAGCACGGCGTATATGAATCAATCAAAAAAATCGATGCAAGGCGGCATGGAATTTTATCAAGTTCAATGTAACGGTAATTATTGGTGTGGACAAAACAAAATCATACAGGCAATAAAAATAAATAATAAGACTATTCACACCCAATTGTCCATAGCAAATGCATTTAACTCTTATTTTATTAAAATGAATAAGATTAGGAATAACAACAGTTTTCAATACATATACTGTGCTCAAATTGAAAAAAGTTTCTTTTTGAGCCCCGTTGTGCCACACGATATATATAAAGTTATCAAAAATCTAAAAGACACAAAATCTGTATATTATGACGAGATTAATACTGATATTATAAAACAATGTACTATCTACTATCAACTCCCATCGCACATATTGTAAATTTATCACTTATTGAAGGTATATTTCCATCAAAATTAAAATACTCAATAGTTAAACCTTTACACAAAAAAGGTGATAAAGTTGAGACTGGAAATTATAAACCAATCACATTAGTTTCGATTCTATCTGAAGTGCTTCAAAAAGTTATTCATGATAGAATTTACAATTACTTAACAACGCATACTTACTTATCCAAATCATGTTGGCTTTAGGAAACACTATAAAACTACTTTAGTTTGTTTTCGTTTAATAAAACTAATAACAGAAGCCCTTAATTCTAGTAAGTCGGTAGTATCTGTTTTTCTTGACACGAGTAAAGCAATCGATTTGGTTTGTCATCAAACATTATTAAATAAATTAGAATTATTAGAAATCAGGTATATTGCACACAAGTGGTTAGCCAGCTATCTTTCATTTCAATTTCAATGCGTGGAGTTAGCATACATGAAAAGGCAGAGAATTCTCTCAGTTAAAACACGATTCCTACCCCAAAATGCCTGCAGCGTGCCACAAGGTAGTGTACTTGGACCTCTCCTAATTTTGACATTTATAAATGATCTACCTAACGCGACTATACACAACTGTGTATTATTTGCTGACGACGTTACTATATTAATTACGACAAATATAAAAACGGACTTACAATTCGAATTAAATAAAGGTTTACGATCCATAGGTCAATGGTTGCATACTGACACTGTATCTCTGCTACCAGACGTACGCTGAAAATTGGGGCAATAGTGTCAGTGGCGGTTACCGAAGGGTATTAAAAAGGAGGATTTGTGGGTGCAAAATTTTTTCTAGTACGGTGTCGAGTTGCCGAGATATTCGTATTTTTGTGGCTCGGCTCTTGTACTAGGAAAAATAGTCATCGATATTGACTTGTCCTGGTTGACCGTTCGGTCCCGGGGGTATAGGCGACTTGCTTGTGGCATCTTTCTTGTTTTGTTTCTCATTTTGGTGTTGTTTCGCGTACTGTTCGAGAGTTTTTGTTTTGGTCGGACGTTCGTGGCGGGATTTCTGTAATTTTAGCATCACTTTTCAAAGTTGGTGTTATATCCCTGCGGGAATTGGGTTCATTGTTTTCATTTTGTTTTTTGTGGTTGTCTCTGTTCTCGTTTTTGTGACGGGAATATGGCGGGGTAGATGGCGGGGGTCGTTCATTGGTTTTGCACTATGAGGTCCTTGAGGATTTATCATCATTGGCTTCGTTTTCCGAGGCGGAGTTGGGGCGGGAGTGCCTTTTCACCGAGTGTTCCGGTGACTCCAGCTCGGAGGCGGGGGCTGTGAAGACCACATAGCGGTGGTGGACAAACGAGGAAAGGCGCACACTCTTGCTGGAGCAAGAGCAACGCTCCGGGAGCGAGTTGAAATAGACAGGGAAGAGGACTTCGAGGCGGCACTGGGGAGAAGAGCGTTCGTGGAGCAGAGAGAGGGGGCAGAAATACAGGTGGCGGCTCCTGTCGTGCTTGAAGACGTCGAACGTTGCGGGGCTGACGAAGTTTTGGTGGCCGCAGAGGCCTATCTCCAGTTAATCGTGTACCTGATCGGTAAATCTGCAAATTTGAGGGGCGGTTACGCCTCTAAAATAAAGAGGGCTGCTGGATCGATAAGGGTCATGCTCGAGTCCCTGGTATCGAGGACTGAAGACAAGAAGACAAATCGGCTGAAAGCTGATAGCGCGCGGTCGTAGAGGGAGCTGGGCAGCCTTCGTTT
Source organism: Eumaeus atala (assembly GCA_017140195.1). NCBI lineage: Eukaryota > Metazoa > Arthropoda > Insecta > Lepidoptera > Lycaenidae > Eumaeus > Eumaeus atala. The sequence continues at coordinate 17,017 of JAFELO010001919.1, forward strand.
CGCATTGGAGATGAGGCTCCCTCCTCAATTCCCTGTCGCGCCCCGCTTGCTGGGGATACAAGCCGCTAGCGAAGCAAGTCAGAGCCGCCATTGGTAAAGACGACGGCATCGTCTGCAACCGTCATGGAAGTGAACCGATCGGATGCTCGGGAGTTCCCATCCCTTCCCTCAACATCACAAGGCAAGGGTAAGGGAAAAGGGAAAGCTAGTGAGTACGAATAGACGGCTATCGGGTGGTCCTCCTCTAATTCTACGGCTCCTCCTCCAGCGGAGAAGAGGAATGAGGAGAACGACCCCCAAGGTCAACGTCATGGACGGACGTCGTGCGCCGCAACACGGCAAAAAAGCCGGCGGCACCAGCACCGCCTGCAAAGAAGCAGCAGAAACCGGCGGCTTTAGAGCCGTAGGGTAAGAAGCAGGAGGCGGCAAAGCCGAAATTGTCACTCCCTCGCTCCTCCGCTGTAACATTACGGCCTGAGGCAGCGGAGAAAGGATTGACGTATGCGACGGCGTTATTGAAAGCGGAGGAGAAAATAAACCTCCAGGAGCTGGGCATAGGCCCGTTCCGGATTCGCCAATTGGCGACCGGGGCGAGGCTGATTGAGTTGCCCGGCTCTACCAGCGGCGTAAAGGCCAACGAGCCTGCCTGGGAATGGGGCACGTGTCCAGTATGTGCCCCGGTGGCACCGGCCACAAGGCCGCTGGGTGTTCCGCCACCGCTCGTTGCACGGTGTGCGCGGACGCCGGCAGACCGGCGGTCCAGCGTGGGAAAGTTCCCTCTCCCTCTCTGAGGGGGAACCGTTCGGGCTCGGACGTAGAGATGACCTAAAATGCTATCTCAGCGTTCTCCAGGCGAACGTCAACCAATTCGTCAGGGCTTAGGACCTTTTCCTGCAGTCGGCGCAGTGGGCGATTGACGTCGCGATCGTAGCCGAGCCGTACGCCGTGCCCTCCAGTCCAAGCTGGGCTGGGGACACTGACGGCTCGGTGGCGATCGTGGTGCGGCCTGGAGCCGCCCCCCCCCTCGTAGTCAAAGCGAGGGGCCGCGGGTACGTGGCGGCGGTTCGGGGAGAAGTGGCGTTCGTAGGGGTATACTTCTCCGCAATCTGGCGGCCCTAGAACGGTTTCTCGAATTTCTAGGACCGCTGGTAGGGCAGCCAGCCCCCCTCCAGGCTGTTCATGGCCGAGAACCTCAATGCCAAGTCCACGACTTGGGGTAACCCGGTCACGAGCCCGAAGGGGAGGGAGGTGGAGAAGTGGACGGTAGCTGCCGGACTGTCCCTCCTTAATATAGGGACAGTCCAGACGTGCGTGCGATGGTAGGGAGGTTCCGTGGTGGACGCCACGGCCCGTTCGCCGCGCCGGCCATCGCACGCAGAGTGGAGGGGTGGAGGGTGGAGGGTGGAGACGGAGGTGGAGACACTCTCGGACGACCGCTACATACGGTCCGTTTGTCCGACGTCAACGTCATCGTCGTCCAGGGGCAAGAGCCGGTTTTCGTGTTGGGCGCTCACTCGGCTCAACCGGGAGCTGGTAGAGGAGGCCGCCATCGTCAGCCGTTGGAGCCTCCCGCCGCTGTCGTAGTTAGGTGTGGACGAGGCGGCTGGTCAGCTCTGCGACGCGTTCACTGCGGTGTGTAGAGCGGCCATGCCGCCAGCGAAGAGCCCGCCCCAGCGGCGGGCGCTCTATTGGTGGACGGCCGAATTATCCGGCCTCCGGGCCTCCTGCAACGGGGCCAGGAGGAACTATACCCGGAGAAGGCGGAGACGACCCCAGGACGTCGACAGGGACGACAGGCTGCGCAGGATCGACGTGGAAAAGGTGAAGATCCTGCAGCAGGCCATTTGCCGAGCCAAGGAGGAGGCCCAGCTGGAGCTCGTAAGGAATCTCGAGAAAGATCCCTGGGGCCGACCGTACAAATGGACGCGGAACGAGCTCTGCGCCTCGTCGGCCCCCATTACGGAGATGCTCCAGCCGGACCAACTGGGGAGGATCGTCGGGGAATTGTTCCCCGACACCCGTGGGCTTCATGCCCCCCAGGTTGGCTCGGCAGATGTCGGACGAGGAGGAGTGTGCTACGCCACCCGTCACGGATGCTGAAATGAAAGCGATTCTGACTCGCCCACAGAATAAGAAGAGGGCACCGGGTCCAGACGGGGTGCACGGAAAAGTGATGGCTGGTGATCTCACAAGTGAAGTGGTGAGACAAAACTGAAGCCCTTCTCTTCCGCGGGACCGGCCGTAGTGAGCCCCCACCGAGGGCCGCTCTGCAGATCGGAGAGCAGAGGGTTAGGTTGAGCCCCTATATCAAATATTTGGGGCTCATCCTTGACGGAGGGTGGACCTTCGGCCAACATTTCGCTATGTTGGCACCGAAGGTCGTGAAGGCGGCGAGTGCGCTGGGCAGACTCCTCGCGAACCTCGGAGGACCCAGCGCCGCCTGCAGTCGCCGGCAGCTGTAGTCCGGTGTCTGTCGGAGTATGGCGACGTACGGTGCTCCGCTTTGGGCGGATCGTCTCACTCCGAGAAATAAGGCCCATCTGCGCTCTGCGCAGAGGGTCGTCGCAGTGAGGTCGGTCGGGGAGTACCGTACGGTATCGTGGGCTGTAGCAACAGTGGGAACTCGTGGCGGAGGTTCTTGCCGAGAGTTGCTCCTATGTCTTGGATAGGAGGGCTCTCGGCCTGAACCCCACGCATGACGAGATCCTGCGGGTCCGCCGGTTAAGGCATGTGGTTAAGGTTAATATAGGGGTGGGGGGAGGACCTGGCGCGGCAGCCGTACTGTGGAGAGATAACGGCTGTCTTGCGCCCGGTCCTAGAGCGGTGGATGTGCCGTAGGCGCAAATCCCTCGCCTTCCGTCAGACGCAGGTACTCGTGCAGGATGGCCCGCAGGGATCCGACGACTCGTCACGATTTTGACGCGGTGGTGGACTCGACCCAGCACACCCTCGAGGTGTGCCCGAGATGGGCGGCGCTGCGTCATGATCTGACATCAGTTGCCGGAGGGGACTTGTCAAAGTCGAGCATCATTGTCCCGATGCTCGGCAGCGACGAGTCCTACCAGGCGATGGCTTCCTTCTGTGAGACCGTCATCACCGAGAAGGAAGCCGACGAGCGGGTGAGAGAGGAGGCTGCCGACGCGGCCTCCCCCAGCCGACGACGTATGGGGGTACGAAGGAGGCTCTATCAGCAGCGCTTTCAGTAGTGCCCCTGTGTTCCGTGTCGGGCCGGGATGGGAACTCGGTCCACTCCATAAAGACACGACGTCGTGGGGACTGTCATAGCGTAGCCGGACAGTCCCCCATGAAGTCTGGCCTTTACGCCCAGGCCAGCCTCTCGCTGGAGGGATCCTGCCGCCTGCTGATCCGGGACCCTCCACTAATAGCGGCTGCTGGCTCCCATAGAGGTTTAGTTGGTATTACTACCCGAAAGCCGAGTCCAACATAGGTGTGAGGGTCTACCCGGTCTCCCAGGTATCATGCGTAAATGCATTCCCCTTAGTCACCAATAAAAATATGGTTGCATACAAATAACTTAAAACTTAATACAGACAAAACTAAAATGATGCAATATAGTGCCCATAATCATAATAATATAATGGCCTCTTTTGAAAACAAGAAATTGTAAAACGTAAATGAGGCAACATTTTTAGGTATTGTTTTTGACGTTTAATGTAATTGGAAGGCTCACATTGACAAACTATGTACAAATATTGATAAATTTGTTTATGTATTACGCAAACTAGAACTAACTACTAACAGAAGTACAGCAAAATTACTATATCATGGCCATATTTCGTCACGCTTACGTTATGGAATCGTCATTTGGGGAAATTCTGTAGATGGCATTAGAGTTTTCGCAGCCCAAAAAAATGTATTTGAGCCATAAATGATATAAAATTAAGAGACTCTTGCAAACCATTTTTTCAGCTAAATAAAATTTTACCTTTACATATTATTATGTTTCGTTAAAGAAAACTTACAATTATTTGATACGCACAATCAACATTATAATTATACTTCTAGAGCTAGGATGAAATTTGAACAGAAGCTTTATATGCCCAAAGTTTGCATCTCTTTAGTAGAAATACATTTTGTATGGCTATAAAAAATTATAACCATTATCCAGACGAATTTAAAAAATTAAACATCTTGACATTCAAGAGTAATACTTATAAATATCTATTAAATAAGTGCTACTATTCGATTAATGAATATCTAATGGATAAAATATGATTTTGGTGATTTTAAGTTACTATCGTTTTGTTACAACATTAATATTCACTTTATATTTGACATTTCTTTTATGTTTTGACATTAAGTATTATTAATTTTAAGTAATTTGTGGCAATACATTTATAGTATCTATACAAAATTTCCTTGTTTTGTATCGTTTTTGACATAGATATTTGTTATTAATTATATCTTCTACATTTTTTATTTATTTTGTATCAATTTCTTTCTTCTTTGTTTAATTTGTGACAATTTATTGTACCTACTTACTTGCCAATGAATTTATAATCTGTATTCACAAAATTTCCTCTACTTTATTCTAATCATTAGACTTAATTGTAACAATTTAAATTTTTGCACACCGTCTGATCGGCAGACTGTGTAATGAAACTGATGACACATTTGTAAGAAAAGTACCTAATTTGTACCTACAAAACATTCTTGCAAATAAAATTAATAATAATTAATTAAAAGTTGCATTTTTAAAAATAATGCATTCATATATCGTAAAACGCAAAAGCGCCCAGTTTAAAACCTTTTACTTTACACATTGAAGGAATGAAGGAGCATCCAGGTTGCGGCAAGGGATTCTCGGATAACTGCAAAGATAAGCTTCATACCATCACTTTATACTAACCAATAACAAAAACTGTATTAACCCCTTTGTTGTTCTTGTACTATTTTAAGTCTGACCTGGATTGTGGATGTGGAAAGAGATCAATCGT
>JAFELO010001919.1:22080-35590 GCA_017140195.1 Eumaeus atala
CGCTTCTTTTTTGCCTTCCAAAATATTTTGTCATATTAATTAATACCAACATATTTTGTCATCATTATTAAATTCAAAATTTTTGGTATCTCAAAAATTTGAGTCAATGCGTAACCACGATTTCCTGCGACATGGTCTTCCTTACACCTCCACTCCATATTTATTAATACGTGAAATTAGTGAAAAAAGATTCCAAATTCAAATTAAGGAACATTTTTGTGGCCAGCATTCTTAATTGAAAAGTTTTCATTGTGTGACAAAATTTATGACCTGAATAGGTATTTGTTAATGAGCACGTGGAGCCAATAGGCTGTTGAATTACATGACTACCGACACTCATATATATCCGCCTAGAGTTTTTACAGATAGCAGATGTATTATTGCCCCCTACTCTATATGCGCCACCGGAAACTCACAATATAGCAGACAATAAATATAGAACAGACGTCATTACGAGAACCAATGATAGGCAGTGTATAAACACGCATTGCTCTCAGGCGGGAATATTTAACTAACTACTGCTGGCAGCGCGAGTGAAACTTGCATGAGCCGAATGTAGACGGTGCAATTTGTGAGTGTACACTATACTCATATGTATTTGCATTCACGGCAACGTTTAGTTTTTCCATGCGTATTTTAGCTTGTCTTTTATCTGTAAAATTGTATACCGTGCCGTATAAAACTGTGTAAATTAAATATAGGAATTCTACCTATAGTGAACTTGTGACACAACTTTACCAAAGTCATTTTATACAAACTATTAATGGGCAAGAAATACCGTTTCGCGAACTTCAGGATAATTGGTTTTATAATAATTTTATTTGGTTTTGTCACATAAGGTAAGTACACATAATAGACAGATTCAGGTAAGAGAAATAATAAATGATCTTTAGCGTTTAGTAAGTTCCTCTTAGCTATCGATCTACGATTATCTGTTCATCTCACATTTTTATCAAATATTTATTATATTTTCATTAACTATGTAGGTAATCAATAACAGAAAAAGTTTCTAGGTACGTTCCAACCCTAATCATCTAGGTCGGGATAAAAGTGGGATCTACGTGGCTTCATGAGTTACTCACTGTGTCGATGACCGCAGTGTACATCTGAGTGAGTGTCGGACGTACTCTGGTAGACTCTTCGATCACCGCAGTGTACATCTGAGTGAGCGTCGGACGTACTCTGGTAGACTCTTCGCGATGACCGGCTAGTTTGGTCTCCAGTGGCCGCATGTGGTTGAGTCTCTTCGGACTTCCTTCATATACTAGCCCTAAAATTTCAGTACAGTAGTATAACATACAGATTAGGAAGTATTTCCAGTTTCCCACCCCAATCAAAGCGGAGACAGCACGGGCTTGCAATGACCTAAAATATCACAAAGAAAGAGAAGGCAGCCAGATGAAGTTTGGCTGTTATACACCAAGGCGATCTAAATGCCATGTTATACATATTGACTACACAATATATGTAATTGTCAACCTTTTTTTGCAAATTTAACAAAAAAGTTAAATTCTTAAAAAAATGCTGTAAATAATTATTAGGTATAATTTCGTTTGACGTTACCAAAATATCAACTGGGTAATTAGAGTCGTCAAGTAAACTTAGTCGGGGATTAACCGTGGAGTGCGCCACCTGTCGCGGGGAACCCCGGACGCTTTAAAACTCGCTAAACAACGGCGTTGTTCGACCCAATTGGCCCAACTCAACTTCTGTAGTGTTTCACATCATTCAGTCGGTATTCATTTGAAATAAGTATCCGTCAAGTAATCGTTGATTTAACAAATATATTTAGATATGTTGTAGCAGTTACGCTTATGTCGTATTACTCACTTGCACACACAACTCATGCCGCGCAAGCGCATCATAACACGATCAGTAATATAGTCGACATCGTTCGCTCAAGATACACAAACAGTTTTCAATATGTAAAAGTATTTAAGTTGTTATATTCTAAATAAATTTATATAATTATTATTTAGTTATTGTTATTTTAACACCCACCAACAACAATATTGTATAGATATAATTGGTAAGTATTTGATTTTATTTATATTTATTTTAATTTTAGAAACATTTAACTGTCCAGAAATTTCTGTCAAGTAAAAAAAATATCGGTAATCGTATTATATACATTTAAATAAATATGTTTCTTTGCGTCATACGTTTACTGTCATATTGAATTAGTTTTAACACATATTTTATTATATTGTTTTTTAATTGATTTTTTTTAGCCCATAATAAAATGAGTGGAACAAACAAGAAAAAAAACTCGTCAATATTCGGAGGAATATTTAAAATTTGGGTTCATACCCGCTGTTCACGATGAGCGGATGCCGTTTTGTCTTTTATGCCAGCGATGCTTGACCAACGAACCAATGAGACGAGGTCGTCTCGAGGCGCATTTGAAGGCGAAACACAGTGCTCATATAAATTCAGATTTGAGTTACTTTCAAACTTTAAAAGAAAAGTTTGAAAAAAGAACAACATTACAGTCTCTATTTACTGCTCGTTCTTTAACAAATAATCGTCTTTCTGAGGCTAGTTATCAAATTTCTTTATTAATCGCTAAAACTGGAAAAAATCACACTATAGAAGAGAATTTGATAAAACCGTCAATATCAGCATTTCTTAAAACGGTTCTGGAAAAAGGTGACAAAGATGTAAAAGCTATGCCACTCAGTAACAATACTATTAGCAGAAGAATAGACGAAATGAGTGAGGATATTGAAAAACAACTTGTTGAAAAGCTGAAAGAAAGAAGAAAGAAATTTCTCAGTACAAATGGATGAATCAACTTTGAGAGACAGTGAGGCAGTATTGATAACCTATGTAAGATATATTGGTGAAGGGCATTTTACTGAAGAAATGTTGTTCTGTAAAAGATTAGAAATCACCACTACCTCCAAAGATATATATAATAAGTTAAAAAACTACTTAGATGTCAATGATATACCAATGAAAAATATAACATCTTGTGCTGCAGATGGCGCCCCTAATATGATGGGCAAGAAAAATGGCTGCTTAAAATTGATGAAAGATGCGAATCCAGAAATGATTATTGTACATTGTGTTATTCATAAGGAAAACATGGTAGCTAAAAATATTTCGCCTGGTCTAAATGAAATACTACATACAGTAATAAAGTGTGTTAATGCTATTAAAGCTAGTGCCAAATGTGAACGTCTTTTTTTTTTTAAGTTATTTTGTGAACAACAAAATGAAGACCATGTGAGACTTTTACTTCACACTGAAGTAAGATGGCTATCCAAAAGCAACTGCTTGAAAAGATTTATGCAACTGTTTGACACTCTTAGTGATTTTTTAAGCGACAAACCTGAAATGAAGTGTCTATTAACAATCGATGGTAGAGCATTTGTAAGTTATTTAGCCGATATCTTTGAAAAACTAAGTATATTAAATAAGCAACTTCAAGGAGCAAAAAAAACACTTGTCGATGCAAAAACAAAGATATTTGGTTTCATTACCAATATAGAGTTATATCAGAAACACATTAAAAACAAAAACTTTGAACAATTTCATTGGCTCCAAAAATGTGAAGTAACTGATACCGCTTTACTTGTTATTGTATCATTTGAATATTCTATCTGCTGATTTAAAAGAAAGATTTTCTGATTTAAAACAAATTGATTTCCAAACATGGATGATGCAGCCAATATTAGTGGATTTGTCTGATATATCAAATATGCAGTATCAAGAAGAACTCGCAGAATTGCAAAATGATAAATCCGTAAAAACTTTATTTAATATAAAAGGAGCGATGTCATGGCTTTGTGAAGAAACTGAAACTAAATACCCAAATGCAACCAAATGTGCAAGAAAACTTTTACTACCGTTTCCATCTTCATATTTAGCTGAATGTGGATTTAGTGATGTAAATGATTTACTGATAAAAAAATAAATCGACTTGATATAACACAACGTGGAGACTTGAGATTAAAGCTAAGTAAATTGGAACCTAATATAAAATCTCTGTGCAGCAAGCATCAAGCATAAGGATCGCACTAAATGAATATAAAAAAATCAATATAAAAAATATTATGAATTTCAGTTTTTCATTATATGTTTTGAAATTTTACTTACGATGTTTTAATAACAATTTCATAGTGATTCCTTCCTAAAACTTATCATTTATATTTCTTAAGGGAACAAAACAATTTTTAAAGATTAAAAATTATGTATGGGGGCATAAAAATTTTAGAAATGTTAAGGCCCCACTTGGGGCCTTAACATTTCTAAAATTTTTATGCCCCCATACATAATTTTTAATGGCCTAAAAAAAGGGTGGGAAACACTGATCTAGTGTGTTAAAAAGATTCATAATCTTCGGTCTGCCTAGTGGTCTTAAAAAGTCTAAAAATAAACCGCGTATGTTGTACCTAATAAGAATATTGACCCGTTTTATAGACAATGGATCGCTTTCGTAAAATTACAGTAAGGACCACTCACCTGTACCGATCGACGAAAGGGACTGAACAGTCATTTGTAGCGAATTTTCATGGAACCCCGCAGGAACAGCAGTAGTGAGACCCGCGGTCGCTCTGTCCAGGTAGTGCTCGACGCACACGTCCTTGCAGTGACCTCTGCAAAATACTCGACATGTTTAAGCGCTGATTAGGAGGTCGCTCGTGTGAGTGCGTGCGAGGTGATTACAGTCTTGACCTTCAGCCGGACCACAGCCACTGCTGGACAAGGCTCTCCCCCATAGAGCACCATAAGTCACGGCCACGTGCCTCTTGTCGACCAAGTCGCCAGTCAACCGGCCAGAAGGCTGTCTAATACTCCATCCGATGGGGAGCCGCCGCAAGAAAACCTTTCCACCCTCATAGTGACCTCTACAAAATCGTGGACGAACTCTTTTTAGGGAGAATTTCTTCGTATAATGACGCTTCATGCTATTTCCAATGATTACGCGAAATGTGACGAGTACACAATGTATAGAGTGGTCTTTAGTAGGAGGTGGTGCTATGCATGGTGCATGATGCATTATACTACATCATCCGATGCAACGGAAGTGATCACTTGATACCGCCGTAAAATGACACCTACGATATCACGTTGCGTGCGGTTTGTGAGTAGCTCAATGGGCCACCCCACAGGGGGGGGGGGAGTGTTGAAAAGGTACGCAACGCATCGGCATAATGGAGAAAAAAATCTTTATAGTAGACTGTTGTTCCAGCAATCTCGCATCGTAGTTACAGAACCACGATAATGTAATCTTATAATATTACCGTGACCGTTTCCTATGAGACATGTTATGTATAATAATTATAATATTAATAATAATAAACGCAAAATGAATGTTAATTCTCTACAATATTATAAATATAAAAGAATTCGAAAATGCCGCCTCGCGCGCTGGTGTCGCCAACAGCAGGTACTATTCGTGAACTTGTCTCGTGGTTCTATCACTTGATTGTATTTTACGTGAATATTACTAACAAATTATTGACTGCATGAATTTTTTCACTTTCGTATTAATTTAGTTAAACTATTTGAGAAAACTCTATTCAATATTCCCGTATTAGGGAGTAACTCTACACCTTCACATCGACGAATAACATTTAGGACGTGCGCGATTTAGCTGCTAGCTAGGGTTTAGTTACAGCTGACAGCCGATTATTGTGTTGTTCCCCAAACGCACAGTTGGTTAAGACAGACTTAACGTTCCAACGAGCGAGTACTTCGTACAGGATTTTCTCCAAACATCCCCAAGACTTGCTCTTCAATTCCATCGTCGTCTTCTTGCATCAGCAAAATGCGAAACATATAATATTCCTGATTGCAACACGACATCAATAGGTCACTCGTGAAAACAAACGAAGAAATATGAAATAACACGGACATCACAAATTACGCGTGGAACTAATTGAGATCAAAGGAGCTGCCGCTATAAAGGTGTATGCGATACATGCCGAGGTGTGCCTTGACATGTCCGCATGAGACACATGATGAGATAGATTAATCGCCCCACCTTTTGATTCTAGTGCGGTATAATAAATGCGACGCAATAATAACAATTATTATCCAATTTTTATGCGTATTTACCCAGAGAGGACAGACAACTGTTCGGAACAGTGTCGCGTAGTTGTAGTCCTAGTGTGCTTTACTTATCATCGCGTCACACCGCTGCGTGCAGTTCTCCCAGTGCACCCGCGCCTTAATATACCATATGTCTTAAACGGACACCGCGTGCGTATCTCTTAGAAATGTAGTCACGTAGTACGTGCAGTGAACTACGCGAAGACATTACAAAGTATTTTGTCTTTAATCAATTTAAATCTGTCTTTATTGATAACTTGCCAAGAATTGATTTCCAGTTTCAGTTTGATTGACTTTCAGTTGTGTATACGTATATGTATAGCCAAAAAGAGATGAAGTACTTGTTGTTATATGTTGTACATGTATAAGCTGTATACCGCAGGGATGTCCACTGTCTACTTCTACGAAACATCGATGTGATGTATCGGAAGTGTGAATCAATGTGTCCGTTAGAAGTGATGATGTTTTCTGAAAATCTTCTTGTAACACTACGGAAATACAGCACATAGTCAGCACTCTGTATAATAATGGTTATTACAACATTGAGCCATAGACAGCGAACATGACAACCAGAGTTTTAATGTCATGTCTGTCAGTAGTGTGATTGTTGGCAGGGAACTCTCCCCTTCCGACTGTCACCAGTGTTGACTAATCGTAATTCGTACACACCGACAATTAGATAGGGCACCATTCACTTTTCAGATTTAAGCCTACAATTATTATTGTTATACTATTTATATATTTATTTCTAAATCATCCTGCGTTTCTACCGTTTAAGCAACGCTAGTCGCCAGAAGTTTTAAGTTCAACAACTTAAGATGCGGATATGTGAAAATGTACTCGCAGTGTGATTAATCATTTAGGGTACCTACTGTGATATTTGGAAGATGCTGTACTAATGAGAGCTGTGTGATGTATTCATCCGCAAATGTACAGATTGTGTTGCGTGAGATGTCGGAGTATATCACGTTGGAGTTATTTGAAACGTTCGTGCGCCAACAAGGGAAATTGCTGATTATTTTTGCTTAAAACTGTTAATTGAAAGACTAATTGATGATAGGTTCATTAGTAATTGGTTTAAGAATATCACCAAACGTCAAACAAAGTGGCGATCGTAGAATAACGAGAATTTCGCTTTGACCAGATCCTAATAAATGTAATTTCAAATACCCGCATCATAAGATAAATAGGTGATCATATGTATCGCTAAGCTTGAAACATTAGTTAATTTAAATTATAATAGCAAACGCAAGTTATGTATCCGTCGGGGAATACCGAAGGGTGTATCTGGTTCCATAAAGTAGCAGTGCGTGGGAAAAAATATTTTAGTATCGCTTTATTCCCTTTCGGTTCATATTATTTTACTATCGCTTTATTCCCTTTCGATTCATATTTTCGTTTATATTATATTGTTCATTATACCTTTTGAATTTGATGTCTAATTTTAATAATTTCAAGAGTATATTTAAGGTATTGAAACGGTCTTTAATAAACATCCGATGGGATAAAAATTAATATGAATGCTTAATATGATTTAATAATTATTGACACGTGTTCATTTTAAAAACTCTCTCGACATTGTCACTGGTTTATTTTATTTTAACATAAATAATGGACTGTATTCTCCAGTCCATTATTTATGTTATAATATTTATGTTATAATATTATTCACATTATTTATGTTATAATATTATTCACATTATTTATGTTATAATATTATTCACATTTTTCCTCTAAAATTGTAAGAGGTCTGTGATTTGAGCTATGTTCTTCAATTTCCTATACATTTCTTAACAAATGAACTATCTTTTCGGTACTGTGTGCAACGTCGGTATTATGTGTGTGTAGACGTAGACCAGTTTGTATTACTCTTCCAGATATCAACCAACCCAAATGAGAGTTGATCGCTAATAAAAAGTCATGTTTTTGCATGCCTTTTATACTTAAAGGCAAAATCATGACGTATTTCTGCGTGCACGTCGACACCCAGTAAAACATCAATAGACCTGGCTTGCGAAATTCCTACAAAGAAATATATGTGATATGAATGTGAGCTTTCTGTCAATAAAAACGTCCAAGTATCAAATTTCATCAACCTCTGTTAAGAAGGTGATGGCACCTTGTTAAGAGAACGAAGTGTTAAGTCACGAGACTGCTAGCAATCACTTTAAAATCTCGGCGCTGAGAATCATGCAATTTAAATTACACCAAGCCAAGATCCCATTAATGTTATCTTGAATCAATTTGAAGTCCCCAAGTGACATTTTGCGAAATAATTTTAGATCATCAGTAAAGAATAAAAATTTACAATAATAAATATAAAAAATTGTACTGGTCCTAGATGTGAATCTCGGTGTGGGACTTAAGATTTCTTAAGCAAAATATGAATCATATTCATAACCATCATCGATCACATGTTGAGGTATATTGTGTAAATTGAATTATTTGTCTTGTGGTATCGCGTAATGTTTACGAGGCCGAAATTATTTTTTTTTTACATTTGGATTTTTTTTTAAATCAATGAATATTTGCCATTATTTTTGTAAAATATTCGTGCGAAGCTGGTTTGCGAGGACTGCTGGTTTTACGTATTCAGAATCAGAAATCAGAACCGAGTGCTGAATGCGCTCTGTATTTTTGTGCAAAATTCTGTACAATACGGATATCTATGAGCGTTGGTAGTAGTTGGTAATAAGCTTCGTTCCTATGCTTTAAAAAAACAGAAAAGAATTTACCTCCCACACTGACGAGCCGTATGAGCGCAATGTAAGAAATGACGCCAATGAGCTAAGCTTTGAGCGCTGAAAGTATCCGAGCATCCGGCCTCGTGTCCGCCGCGAGCGATCTGCGCCAACACGCCGCATATCTTGCCGTCGCAGACCACGGCGCCGCCTAGGTCAGACTACTTGAGATACCAGAGTAGATGGCGAACCTGACTCGATACTGCCGATCTCTACATAACTGCTGATACAGACGGGTCACACTGGCGGATCTAGGAATTCTCTCAATATGCTGGCGAAACAATTCATCAAATGTTATCGCGCCTGCGTTAAGATTCAGAGCATTTGAAATGAAATTAAACTATTTATTTGCCGAGGCATGGTACACACCAGATTGACATTAATTAATAATGGAGTCTGTTATGCTTCGCCGAATAGCATATATTTTATGCAAATATTTAAAATGGCAAGTAGGTGATACAATTCGTAGTTAATTTCCTTATCTAATGACATCGTTTTAATTTATCTATGTCGGTATCGCAATATATTAGATGTACTTAAACATTAGCAATAGTAAAAACTCATGTGACCTAAGCTATGTTTTAGCTAATTGTTCGTACAAGTACACAGTTAAATAGAGATCAGTCCATGTATAATGAAGCTGTGGCCCACCTCGCACAAGTGAGCGCCGTGCGCCCCGGCCAGGCACATCTGGCGCCGATCAAGCGCCGCCCATTGCGACACGCGCGCGGCGCAGCGCCCATTCGCTACCGTCACGTTGACTACGTGTGCGTGCAGCTCCCTCCCCCCGGGCCCGGTGGTGTGCGTGTGCAGAGTGTATAGCCAAGAGTCGTTCCCGAAGTGACTCCGCTTGGACTCCATTACAATGGGTACTACTTTGGCCGCGGCGTCGAAGGAGGCTTCCAAGTGCACTAGAGCGAGGTCCAGGGCCGGGTCGGCGGGGTCACTGCCGTCGCCGGCGAGAGCTAGGCGCGTCACGCGCCGCGCCGCAGCGGAGGCGGGTGGACGGGGCGGCGCGCCGCGTAGAGTGGATGCGAGCGCCCACACGTCGCCTGCGCCGAGCTGCGCACATCGCGCAGTCGTCACCGCCGTCCGCTGTGACACCAACGACGCCAGACAGCGCCGTTCGTCCGCGTGCTCCACCACTATCTGTTCAGTTTGAAACATGTGTGTACTAATTAATAATACTGCCTTTTAGTGAATGTCGAATTAGTGGATTTGCCAGAATCAAGCACGAGTTAGCAGTTACTGCTTCCTTTTGTTTACTTAAAATAGGATGAGATCGCATTTGTCGAGTATTCTGATGTACTTGTAGCCTATATTATATTATGCCGCGGGTAACATAATGAAGCCTACAAGCTTCTCTTATTTTCACGATATCATAAACAAAATTGCTTTCTTCTGGATACTACAGACTGGCTCTTGAACACGACATGACCTATAACTCTGTTGTTGAGTGTGTGTGAATGAATCAGAATTATTTTTGATATTTATTGTTATGAATATATTAATGCGTGTACTGTTGGTGTCCTTTAATAATTAAATGTATAAATATGTAAATTATAATATCATATGTCTGAAAAATTATTATAGTATTTATGATGGTCACAGAAATCTGGTGCCTTTTTAAATTACTTTTAGGTCGAAAAGAAATATTTGGGTAAAACCCTGTACCTCAGCCGGAGGTGCCTAGTTCTGGAAACTCGGAACTTAAGCAAAACCGGTTGAAAACCTAGTATATGTCGGCATTACTTTTAAGATATTTTCATTCTAAAATATATAATTATATAACAAAATTGAATGTCGATTCTGATTATACTAAGGGCAGGAACAACAGGGTTTTTGATACATATTGTATTATACATAACAATATTGATGATATAGAACAAAGTAAACGTTTTGAAAGTTGAATAGGCATCCAAAACACCACAAAAAGATGGATGACTGTCACCGAACGTGGAAATTGGTTTCATTTGCCTTACAGTGTAATTGGTTTCATTTGCCTTACAGTGTAATTGGTTTCATTTGCCTTACAGTGTAATTGGTTTCATTTGCCTTACAGTGTAATTCGCTCAAGACATTTTGAGGAGGACTGTTTCTTATGGATGACAACTAGGCAACGGTCATTGATGTCTAAGTATTTTATTTTGATTGTTCTAGAGAACAATAAGACATTATGAAGAGACTACCGCTGGTAGTAGGGGATTTCTTGAATAGTTTACTCACAAACGGCATGAAACGCGATCCTTTTTAAGTGCATCATTAACATTAAATTCTTCTAATGTTACGCACTTGTGGTATAATGGTCCACCAGTAACATTATCAACCTTCCTCGGTCCGCTGCTAGACACAAGTCGTCTTCAACGAACCTCGGTCGATTTCCTACTACTTCTGTCCATCCCAAACCGGCTGCTACACGAAAATTGTCTTCTAATATAAATGTAATTATAAAAAGGAAGATATTTTTTGTTTTGTTTTTACTGACTTTATATAATATATTAAAAATATAATATATTAAATTATACATTGCTTAAACATACCTTAAAATGAAAAATATTTTATTTAAAGCAAATTTCTAGTCTACGACTCTAGCGAATCGTATTATAGTACGACGATGATAAAGTACTGACTAGAAACTTGTACTATCGACGAACACTTTCTTCACTTCGCGTTACAAGTCACGAGAGACTGGCCAATCACATTCTATTTTAACGCCGTGTACCTCAACAACAAGACTGAATCGTTTGTATGTCAATTGAATATGAGACGTCTATGGGTTACAGGGTCGATGCTGATAGTATAATTCTGACGTTCAATTAGAGAGAGACTAGGAAGACGTATAATAAAATGGTTTTGTTGTAAAAAGAAAAATATTATTATAGTCCCGACTTCGATTAACCAAATTCACAAAAACCACGGCGTAACATATTGAAGAACTATGAAAATGATCCTAACTTTTCGCTTGAACCTACAAATCAAAACGCTGTGTCTAAAATTGTGAGGTCATTACAGCGAAATGCCGTCGGGATTGACGGAATTTCGCTAGGTATGTTGCTGTCCGTGCGGCATATGAGTGTTGAAATCATCAAAAAAATAGTAAATACCTCGTTACTTACGAATATTTTCCCATGTAGTGCGCCACTGCTATAATTAAATCGATACCAAAGAGCGAAGATATCAAGGAAATAAAGGGCCAACGCCCTATAAGTTTACTGCCATGTATCTCATAAGTTCTGGAGAGAGTTGTCTATGACCAGATGACTACGTACTTACAGCCAAGCAACATTCTGCCCACTACACAATCAGGTTTTAGGAAATATCATAGCACCACTACTACGTTGGCAGATGTAATTGTTAATATGCTGGCCGCTCAGGATACAGTTGGCGTTACGATTCTAGTCCTCTCAGACAACTATTACTAGCAAAACCAAAATATCAGGGTTTTCACATAAACACAGTCGCGCGGTTCGATAGTTACCTTGGTAGTCGAAATTGTAGAGGTAAAAGATGAAGATGGATCCTTACCAGCCCAGACATACAGGGGCGTTCCTGAAGGCTCAGTTAGCGCCCCAGGGCTATGTGCACTATACTGTGCGGACATGTTGTCATATATAGAGCACTGTACATATGTCCTGCAATCCCAAAGACACCAGGTCTGCTGCTGACAAAGTGAACGAAGAAATGCCAACTGGTCCAAAGCAAAGTATTAAATCCAAATAAGACGAAATTTATGGTACTTGGCACACGGAAACAAATTGACAATCTATTAATAAATCATATTAAAATACAAATTTAAAATGTCGACATTGAGCGAGTTGCTGATGCACGTAAGCTAGGTATCATACTAGATGAAAACCTTAGGTTCGAGAAGCATAACGTAGACACGGTGCGTAGCTACTACGCAGTCGCCGTGATTGGGCCCTGTCTTCTAAAGCGATTCAAACATCTAATTCAAAAGGTGCAAAATGTATTTGCTCGTTTTTGCTTTGACATCCCCCCCTCGCCAACATATGTAAATAGTTCAAAAATATTACGCATGGAGCATAGAAGGCACTTATATCTCGCCACACTACTTTTTGGCGTCATACAGCACAAAACACCGTCATTTCAATATGACAAGCTGCAATGGGCTCATGATAAGCAGTATAAATACCTTATGCGAACGCCTGCGGACATGCTTACCACATATCTCTCAGTACGTCTTCGCACTCTTCCCGTTGCCGGGTCGAGGGGGGTCCAGACCGGAGCTTAGCTCCCTACTGGAAATGTGTTGTTCGAGCGTCGTCAATACGAGGCTGTGGTTAATGCGAGGTCATGTTGACCTCTGAGTGCGTATGCACATATGTTTATGTGTCTGGGCTATTGGTATCATTGTACGATCGGCGTCTATCCATTTGTCAGGGCACTCTCACAGGTCCCAGAGCGAACTGGGAAACGTGTATGGATCCACTCCTGTGATGGCCCTATGGACAGGCACCGAATCGCACGCTGTGTTTATGATACGGTGTATTGGTGGAAAAGTAAAGGTCAAAAGTCAGACGCGACAAACAGAAGAAAAGAAAAGAAGGGCCCTGGCCGTGAAGTTGGTGTTACGGGAGAAGCGGCGGGCCGTATCCTTGCGGGAGCGTGGCAACGAGGTTGTCACGTCCCACTCGGCACCGCCCGTGTGGTGGCTGCGATGTACGCCTGCAGCGTCCAGCGAGAGGGAG
>JAFELO010001919.1:35602-86494 GCA_017140195.1 Eumaeus atala
ATTTTCTAAGTGCCGATGTGTTATGTGTCCACATGAAGGTTTTTAAACGTTAATAGATTACAAGAGTATCCCAACAAACAAATTGTCACTGTTGTCCTTATCCTTTCAAAACGTCCTTAGGTTATCACAGAATATCAGTGCTGAGGATACTCATATGACATCCGCAACATATGCTGAGTGACATTCCTGTCCAGTACAAAGTTGCATTACTGTACAAAAGGTGTCTAGGTTTTGCAATACTTAAATTGTATTCTATGTGTTAACCGTTCTTAAATTGTACTCTGTAATGTTTCTTTGCTACTTGCTCTTACTTTATTTAAACTTAGACGATTTTATACTTATATTTTTTTGTTTATATAATATTTTTAAATACCTACTCTCTCAAAATACCTACTTCTCTACTCTGTGTAAACTATGTGTCTTTGTCACTAAATAAACTATTTCTAATTCTAATTTTAATTCTAATTAATGAGATGATCTTTCTGCAGTAGATGTTCCAGGTTGATTTGCAGTAAGAAAAAATCAGCCGACTTGGCGTTTTTGAAAGAGGGTTGCTCAGCTGAGCAGTGGGCATATGGTATTAATAACTGACTAATCACACCACGTCAGCCTGGCTCTGTGATGAATGTGGTAACGACTTGTGTTTCAGGTACTAGGCAACGGAAGTAGTATATGGAACTAGCATATTCACCCGCGTAAGTCTAGTCCCATTAGTCGTAGCGTTTGAAAATGTGTGGCTAGCCATAATGTAATACGGCGATTAGCTTATATGATACAAAATTGTGGAGATAGTATTGATATCTCGACGCATGCAAAAACTTCGCGATGAGTGTGGGAAAATAAATGGGACTGCCGAGGAAACATTCAGATATAGATCAATATTTTATTTTTGAAATTCTTGGCATTCTGTGTAGCTACGAGTACTTAGGTAACGGTACGAGACCATCCAAATGGTCCGTACAAAATACGCACCAGGCAGAAACTCCTGAACGGACTTTTTTCATTATATTCTCCGGTACAACCCTTCTAAGACAGGTAACACTGGCGCACTCATAGAAGTCAAGTCCGTACCGTTTTTTACATTTACTCTGTCTACGTGATACTATACATACAAATGTGGCAAACTGTATTGAAACAAACTGACATGCTGCCCTCGTTTGATACTACATAACGAAATCGGCACCGGCTATACTAGGAACGCAAAGTGCAGATAAATAAATAACTTTTGTTTCTCAAAAATCCTTATTACATCATAATCGTGAGGCATCCTCATCAAGTAAGAGATTACTTGTGTTGGGCTGTCTCTCATTCCCTTCCTATTACAAATATTGAGAAACTTTCACTCTTACTATTAATTTAACATTACAAGTTTTACTTTTGTCAAAAATTTAACACTTGCTAGGTGTCCAAATAGTCTTGGGTCAATTTTAGTCAGCGTCACTGTGACAACAGATTGCGCCCACCGCCGGAAAGTTTCTTCAGCTCATAAGTAAAATGTTACAAACCACAAAGGGCAAGGAGTCTACTCTGTCGTCGTAGTTCTCGCCTGCCCCAGCTACCATCACCACCACCGAAATCGTTAGCGCCGCGTTCCACTTAACCAGTGCCATATTTTAAATTAATAAGCATCTAAATCACTATTAAAATTTTCTGAATTTTGATACTGTCACAACAACTCGGTTGTCATATATTTTGAGCAATAAATTCTTCTTACTCAGGACTTTGCCAGGATAGAAACAAGCACCGAGGTTATATTGAAGAAGTTAACGTCTAGTTCCATATTTTTATATAGTAACTAGTCTGTGACTACGTTCGCGCGAAAACAAGAATATATATAATAAGAAACGTAAACTACGTATGTGTTATCTTTTATTTAATCCGATCTAAAGATATACTAAAAAAACGGGCTTGGCTCACCACTCGCACCCATCACTACTACTCCTGAATAGGAAGGATCGACAGCGGCAACCACTTACTACCCTTTGGTATGATCTCAAGGAGTCCTATATTGGGCACCCGCAACAGATTTAAGTAGAAAAAAATAGGAGTAGTAGGAGACACAAGGTTGCAATGACTTATACAAGCCAAGAAACAGGCAAGGCAACCAGGTTTAGAACAGCTGCTATACATCACGGAGATGTAGATAAATGATCAACTCATCTTGGCTATGCCTTATGATATTTACTTTGTACATAAGGGGCATTACTACAATTGACTTATATTTATTTGCTCTTCGTTACCTGGTATACCACTATGAGCTAGAACCTACTGCAATCTCAAGCTGTAATTTTGATTTGGTAATTTCGATATTCTTTCTGGTATAGGCTATCGATACACCTCTGTTACCAGAGGCACATCAAGCCAAATATTATACGCCGCTTTTACTATCTGAAAAAGTAACTGACTTTTTATTGCCTATTAATGTAAGAGCCTCTGCAATTGCAGCAAGTTCAGCCGACATAATAGTTAAATCAGTTTTAATTCTAAAGCAAACTTTAAGTTCATCTGACACAATTGCTACTCCTAAGCAATCATTTGTTTTAGTTCCATCCATAAAAATTTTGAGCAATTCTTCATACTTTATGTGCAATTCACTTAAAACATTCTATTTAGAATTATAACTATCGTAACTAGATTTACTTTTTTGTACACTGGCCAGACTAATATTGATAATATTATTTAAATCTAAACCTGTAATCCAAATATTTTGTTTAAACATGAGCAAAGGGTGAGTTTGATGGAAAGCATAATTTTTAATTTCATTATACACCATTGATATTAGGGGATTTTTTCTTTTGCCAATGCCTTAAGATACATTTTTTTATTTGCATATTAGTTCTATGGTAAGATTACTAGACCTGGAATGGCACTTCAAACAATATTTATAGGCAAGGTATTGTCTTCTTATGCAAAGAGGCGGCAAGCTAAGTTCGCTTCCCATTACATGGACTGGAGAGCTTCTAATAAATCTACCGATTATAAGTAAAACCTGATTTTGAATTTTATCTAGTTCGGCTATATGAATTTTTACACTATTTGCATATAAGAAGCTAGCATAATCCAAACGACTTCTCATTAATGAGATATAAAGTCTTCTTATATGTTTTTGATGAATACCCCATGAAGAACCTACCAATATTTTCAATATTTTTTTTTAATAATTTTGCTACCAACTCATTAATATGTTTACTAAATGTTAGACGTCTGTCAAACCACATTCCCAGGTATTTAATGCATGGCGCTATACTTAGAGAATTCTCGGAAATAGTTATATCTGGTAATAATTTTATGCATCCTCTGCTAAATAGGTACATATTTTATTGAGGGTCAAGGAGGCATCAATAACGTTAAGTGGTTAAAATTTGCTCTTGCTTTATTTAATTTGAAAGTAATATATTTATTATACAAAGGACATTATAATATGAGACATTAAACACTTTTACCTACCAGCCAGCTATCCTGCTTATAACTTTATCACAAAACAATCTTACTACACTTTTTGAAATGCTACGACATACACCATGGAAGCTATCCAAAAATCAATTGAAGAATTGTCCACACACACACTTTTTTCAAAGAAGATGATTGAATTTGAAAAAGTTTTGGAATCTTCCTCCTCAGCTGTGCAAGGTACTAGTCCGGTTAGCAAGTTGTCTAATGAGTTCAGTGCTTTTTAATCATTTATCATTTTTGCGGTGAAAAATCTCAAGATACAAGTACAAACACTCTTCAAGCAATGTGATGACATCGATTGCCGTAAGAAAAAGATGAAAAATACTTCTGTATTGCTGCACAAAATGTTCACTTGGCGTTTTTGGACTTAGCACAGAGTCTTTTTGTTAGATGCCACAGAATGGGACACATTAATGCATATAGGTCACGTCCAGTCTTAATAAAATTCAGATATTTATTGATTAAGGGCAATATCTGGCGTGCAAAAAGTAAATTAAAGGGAACGGGCATATCCATCTCCGAATTCTTAACAAAATTTCGGCATGACATATTTTTCACTGCTCGGCGACGATGTGGTATCGCCAAGTGTTGGACCAAAGATGGAAAAGTCTATGCCATTAGAAAGGATGGCTATCGTCACTGTATAGCCAGTACAGTTGACTTAGATGCCATCTTGGGTCCGGAGCCAAATCCATCTTCGACTACAAGTTTTGCCCCATAAAAACCTGTAGGCCCTCTCAGCAAGAACACTGAGAGTATGATAGCTACAGCTCGTGCGAGGAGACCCTTGGAGCAGAAGTGATCACTTGGATATGCCGTATGTTTTCCCAATAACTTTTACACTTTTTGCTTAGTAATGTATAATTACTTTAATTATTATGTGCCATTGCTTTGTGTTGTTTTTTATCTATTTGCATTTTATCTGATTTCGCATAATTCCTCTAAAATATATTTTCGCTTGTGCTTATTAATTATATTTAAAGTGTGGCTCCATTACTAACTAGTTTATAGTTTATGTGTTTGTTGCTTGTTTTGAATGGTAAACAAGCTGACTTCAATATTTTTAATTTTATAAGGTGTATGGATTTCCAACTGGTACCTGACCTCTGTCATTTATGTTTTCCTTCTCCGATGTCAATATCACATGACACCTTATTTTTTATTTTTGTTATTATCATCGAAAGACAGATATGTACTTTGTGTATAGAGAAGGACTATTCTGAGATATAGTTTCCCTAGTCTTGGTTATTTCATTTACTGTTTTTGTTGCTTTATTTATATTTTGATATTTATGTGGCTTTTCTTTTTTTTATATGTCTTGTGGGTTGCTATACATTGCTTAGCTTTTGCTTTTAAAAGAATCACTTTTATTGCGCTGGCAGGTAAATAATTAGTTGATATATCAACGCTTTGAATCTTTTGCTTTAAAAATTAAATATTTGGTTAGTTTATATTTAACATTTGTTATAATATATTATATATTTATACAATAAACATATATAATTATTGTATCATTTTAATTATTTTAAATATTATTATTAGTTTATTTGCTGTAATATTAACAATATAATTTGAATTTCGTTAAGTATATAAGATATAATAATTTGGAAATCGTTAAATTATATTAGCACTGGATATTTCACTAGAACTTGACGAAAGTAGTCATTATGACTCAATAAATTCCTCATATGAAACCATAACAATAATAGCATCGGTACCACATTAAGATCACTTCAAGATATTCTCAATACTAAATTCTCTGATGTTGCAAAAAACTTTAACGTGGTACACATGAATGCGCAGAGCATTTCTGCACATTACCCGGAATTATTAATTACTTTTCAGAATAATAATAATATACACGCTGTGCTTGTCTCTGAAACATGGTTAAAACCGAATATTCCGTCTTCTTGTGTTTCTTTGCCGGGTTTCAATCTCATTCGTCATGATCGGATGCAACGCCTTGGTGGTGGTGTTGCGATTTACCTGAGGTACTTCAGCTATAGTATAGTGGATGTCTCACCAGAGAAACTGGACGGTCCTATTTATAGAAATGTTTTTCTCGCGCTCTGTACTACTTCTGGGCGTTTTCTACTCCCCTTCTCTTACAATAAATTATTTCGAATCTTTCGAAAAGCTACTTGAAAATCGGCTTCCTATTTATGAACATAACATAATACTTGGCGTCTTTAATACCTGTCTTATGAAAAATGATTGGAGATCAATTCGCCTAATATCTATTGCAAATGCAACTAATTTAAACATTTTAACGCTATTTTCCCCTTATCATTATAATCAATCAATCCCAAATAGTTTTCCTTCTCTTTTAGACCTCATATCAGTTTCTTATGTGGATTATGTTATATGTTACTAAACATGATCAGTGTGACTTCTCCTATCATGATCGTTTATATTTGTCTTATCGACTGCGTATTCCGAAAGCAAAATCTAGAACCCTTTTACTTAGAAATTTCGCATAGTTATCATTGACAAAATTGCTGAAATATTGACTGGAATGCTATTTTTAATACACAGGACCCCAATAAACAAGTTGAAATATTCAATGATGCTATTACTAAACTCTATAACGTGCATGCACCCATTAGACCTGTAAAAATGAAGGATCTTCCCGCTCCCTGGCTAACGGATGACATTAAATCGCATTTGAGCAAAAATATTAAGGCAAAACTTAAATACAAGCTCCATCCAAATGAAGAGAACTGGAATTGTTATAAGTCTATTAGAAATAAATGTAATAAAATATGTAGGAATGTGAAAAGGCGCTACATTCACGATTCCTTAAAAGACGGCGAGGATCCAGCTAAGCTCTGGAAGTTTCTAAGATCTTTTTTTTACAATCTTATTAAACACTTTACATCATATCAACCTATGGACGATTTGATCAAATCATCCACATTAAATTCTTAAGCAATTTTTTTTACTTCAAAAGTTCCTGTCTTTAATTTTGCCCGTTCTTGAAAGCGATGTTGCTAAAATTCTGCCCTCAATCACGTCTGATGCTATAGGCTGTGATAACATATCCCGTAAAATGATTAACCTAATATCACCATCTGTTATTCCTGTCCTTACATTTATGTATCACTTTCATCCTTGTCCACTGGAACTTTTCCGACATCATGGAAACATGCTTTCTTAATTCCATTGCCTAAAAAAACAATCCGTCATCTTTCTCCGACTATAGACCTTGTATCCTTATTACCCTATTTGTCAATTTTTTTTGAAAAACTTGTCTATTCGCAACTAAACACCTTTCTTTATGAATTTTGCCTCTTAAATCCTTAGCAGTCTAGTTACCGCTCCAGTCACAGTCCAGTTAAAATTTCAGACGACTTCCGACAGGGCTTTTAATAATGTTGACTTTGACATTTTGTTGGGCATTTGAAGCAGCTTAAATATTTCTCATTCTGTAGTTAACTGGTTTCGATCCTATCTTGTTGGACGACAGCAGCGTATTCGAGCTAATGACTGCTACTCCAATTGGGCATATACTTTTGCCGGGGTTCCACAAGGTGGCGTGTTGTCCCCGTTACTATTTGCAATTTTTATTAACTCTATTACACAGCAATTGCCTTCTTCCTACCATCTTTATGCAGATGACTTGCAAATTTACACCCATTGGGCTTTTCGAGATATTGACAGGGCCATTGGCATTATTAATTGTGACTTTAACCGGATACTTAACTGGAGCAATGCTTATGGGTTGAAAGTCAATCCTGCTAAAACCCAGGTTATCTTTTTTGGTAGCTCGAAGTTAATCTCTAAGGTGGATTGGACTAAATTAGCTAATGTTTCATTCAATGGTATTAGCATACCCTATATCAAAGAAGTGAATAGTCTTGGAGTATTAGTCGACCAGCATTTTAGCTGGGCTCTGCAAATTTCATAAATCAGTAAAAAAAAATCGCGCAGCTAGCTTTCTTAGACGCCTAAGAAATTTTCTTCTCCTAAGTACCCGGATCATCCTATCACAAACACTTCTCCTTCCTATCCTGGACTATGCTTACGTATGTTACAATGATGTCTCTGAGGAAGTACTGGATAAGCTTGAGAGATTGCAAAACATGTGCAAAAGATTTATTTTTGGACTTCGCAAGTTTGACCATGTCTCAGAATATCGGCGTAAACTCAAATGGCTTCCCATTCGATTGCACAGGGAGACTCACATGCTCTGCCTGCTGCATCAGGTACTGTTTAATCCTGCTTCCCCGCAGTACTTAAATGAGCGCTTTGAGTTTCTATACGTTTTGAATTATTATTTTAATATAAGAATTGCGTTCAGAGCATAACTTGTTCCTAAAAAATCCAGCTCATTCATCTACCACTTACAGCAAATCTTTTACAGTACGTGCTTCACAGTTGTGGAATAATTTATCAATTAGTATATACGTAGTTCATATTCACACAACGTATTCAAGAAACGTGTAAAAGATCACCACGAATCTTGCATTTAAGACACGTTAGCGTTTTGATACTAATACATCGTAAAATTCACTATAAATTTACAGTAGATTTTTTTTTCTGTACTATTGTTTTATGAAATATTATAAGTGTAATGTTAATATTTTAACCTTTATTATTATATTTATAAAATATCCTATGTTGTATTATGTTCTATATATTTTTTATGCATATTTGTTTTCATACCATTTGTATGATAAATAAATTTGTATTGTATTTTTTTTAATTAGCTGTTACACCCTACCTGTTTTATGTTGTGCTTGTTCTTTAAATGTAACTTACACAAGGCAGCCTGGAAGAAATTGCTTTTAAGCAATAAGTCTGCCTTTTGTACACTTACGTAAACTTATTGTTTTCTATTTTCTTCCCCTTGTATTTGTAGTTCTTTTTTTTTTTTGTGGTGTAAAATGTATTTCTTTTTCTTCTTCGTATTATGTTTTAAGTGTTCTATAACGAGTATTTGTATTTGTGTATTTTGACTATAGGAATACTTAATTCTAGTGCGTTACCAATATTTTGCATGAAAAATCATATTTTCCTTGTATAATTTGGGAAACCCAATTTCTCATTAAAATTCAGATTCAAAATTTTAACTCAGAATTTCTTTGTACTTTCCCCAATAGGCTAATTTAAAATTACGTTTTCTTCTAGTATCAAATCTACATTCCCTAAAATTCATGCTGAAAATAATAATTAAATGGTCACTACCCAAATTTTCTTATAGAGTTTTCCATCAGAAATGTGTATGTCCAGCGAAGTTTGTCTCAGAGCACTTTCAAGTAACTGAACTCTAGTAGCTTCACTATTACTTAGAGAAACAAGTCCGTATTCTAAAGATGCATCCCATATTTGGGTACCCCTAGTATCCGTCTTATATGACCAATTCGTATTGTGGGAGTTTAAGTCTCCAATAATAGTTTCGTTGAAGTTTTTCAAAAACTTCCTCCCAATTCCTTCTATCAGTTGGTTTTGATGAAGGACAATAAATGGAAACAATATTTTCTAATTCACTACAGTTACTAATTTTGACCTGTAATATCTCTATTCCCTAATTATTTATACTAATTGGATTTAAATATGCATTAACCGATTTATGTACGATAACAGCTACAACACCATGAATCTGATCTAAATATATCGTATGAATTTTTCTAACATTAAACTTTGTATAACATCATGAATCTGATCTAAATATATCGTATGAATTTTTCTAACATTAAACTTTGTATAACATCAAGCCAGGTTTCACTAATAATAATATGTATCTTTTCAGTAATTAAATGCTCTCCAAAACATAACAATTTACGCTTTGCGAATTCCACTGAAGTATATTGATAACAGAACTCTTTCTTCTACTATCCTTTGTAACCTTTTTGCGTTCCAATTACTTATAAAACTTTTAATCTCCTCATAAGTTAACTTTACACACATAATAATTTTCTTTTCAAAACTCCTCTTAGAACACAATATTTTATAAAATTTTCACAACATCTTTTTAAAATTCAATACAACCTATTTTTAAATTCATACTTATCGCCTCTTCTATCTTGCTTTTCTTCTGGATCGTTACAGTTAGATTCCTCTTGTGATGCCATACATATATCTTCTAATGAACTCACTTCCTCCTTTCGACTCTCTCTTGGTTTTCTTTTTTTAGGTAAAGATTTATTATTACTTTTACTTTACTTTCCATGCGACCTATGTACTAGTTATTTCGCCGTGTTTTCCTTTAGATGTCACTGCTGCATATCCCTTTATTTGTAACAATTTTTTTTGATACTTCTGAGAATGATGGGTGATTTTCAATAGTATTCAAAGCATTATATACATTATATTTTTTCCTGCCAATACTTCCCGTATATTTTTTTCTTTCACTTAGATCGTTTATCTAACACAAAGTGATTTTCATGACAGTTCAAACATTCGTAATCCTTCGCATCACAATTTTAATGAGATTCCCCACATTTGGGACAAATCTTCTATTTTGAAGGGCAATTTTAAAAAAGTGTCCAAACTGCCAATAGGCGCTACACTGACTGGCCGGAAAAACATAGCGAGATACCTTGAACCGACAGTTATAAGCTCGAATATATGGTGGCAAATTAATGCTCTGAAGGCATACTCTAACCGTCTCACTATCGACCCAAATTTCACTTGACTCAATTATTTTTTGCCTTTTTACTGAGATTGCAATCAGATTCTAAAATTTTTAGAGTTTCTTCCTCCGTATATTTCAAGTTTTACCCTTGATAATCCCATAACTTTATAGTTATAAATATTTTAGAGCATGTAATCAACATTTCTTCACATTCCCTATGTTTAAAATGAACAAGCACCTTGAACGGGCTTTTAAATTTAATCCGGATAACACTTTTTTATATTTGCATATTTTAGCAATCTTGCAAAGCTATTTGTTTTGGTAAATTTGGGAGTATGAGACACTCACTTCGTGGTATTTCTCCGATCTATGTTGATTTTCTTCTGCCCTCGTTAGGTCCGAAATTATTTAAGGCTATGTATTTCGACTGTTTCCTTAGAATTACTCCTTATAAATCTCTTAGCACCTCTCAAGACAGTAATAAAATCATCCCCATTCGATTCTTCTTCATCTCTTTCCTTTCTTTTCTCAACTTTTTCCTTCCAGATTGTATATCCCTGGTAACATTATCTTGCTTCGATAATTGTTTCAAATTTTTTGTCACATCTCAATATTTCCGAATCACTACTATCATCTAAATCTTCCAAATGTTAAAGTCAGGTCAATTAAATATGTATCAATTTTTACATGCTGAAATGGCAGAATATGCCGGAAACTTTATTTACTATAAAATACATTTATATTGTAACTACCCATATTCGAGCTAAAAAAAAATCTTTCTTTATTTGTTTCATCGTCATTATTATCACTCATTTTATTTTTATAAATTACTTGCTGCGGGTAGTTTCAAATTCGCTTGTATTTCAAAACCGCTCGTTGATGCGGGCGCAGGACTCGATATGTACGCAAAACTGCCAGTAATGTTTATGACAAAATTGTTTAGGAGTACGATAGTTTCCCACGTTGCCCGGGAGATCACCAAAGCCAACTACTCCCGTAACACCACGAATATTATCAAGCATTGCTCAAATTGCCAAAGAGCACACTCCCATAAGACGTGGTGTACAGTTCGTTCATGTTCGTCACCTTCTGTCGACCAATCAGAGGCGTGACGGTACTATTAAAAAATAAAGTTATATAAATGCCGTCCTTTAGTTGTATTAGACCACCGGTCCTCTCATTCGTAAATTAAATTCTGGGACGTCTATCGGATTAAATAGCTTTGTAACCTTCTGTCTGTCTTGTGGTCTTAAGAAGTTTGGAAGAGAGAGGTTTTTGCGTTATAATACATAGCTGCCCAGAGTTGCACTTCTAGATCAACTTGTAAAAGTCGCGCAAGAACTGGTAAGACCACCGTACTGACGGTGCGGTAGGTTTTACATAAAAATTTTAAAGTTGGTCTTTGAATCTGCAATAATCTACTTCGCGCCGCGCCTATAGTTGTCCTATATGCCCACACGGGTGATAAAGAGAAAGTAACTACGTATAGCATATGCTCCCTAGATACGCTGCGTTGTATATAAATTTTTTTGGGCCTAATTGACAGATCCCCACGTTGATGTTGATATGTTGGTAATAGCGTCAAAATTTGTACTTAAGTGAAATAAAATACAAAAATACTGAGCCCCGTTATAGTGAAATATTTGAGTAAATTATTGAACAAAAATCAGTTGTGTTTTCAAAACTGTGAATAAAGGTGTAAATAAACTATTTACGTAAAATTTGTTCCCTGCTTTCAGAGGACTATACAACGTATATACACAATAACATTTATAACAAAAAATTTTAAGGGTAACTTAAAAAATGAATGTAATGGCAACTTTAGAATATTCATAAGTAGCGCAATCTGTGTAAATTAACGCGCACTACAACAAGAAAGAGTAAGCTAAAGCTGATTTTAGTCTCACGGTGCGCGTGCCGTCGGCGTGAGACTAAAATCAGCCTAAGTAAGCCAATCAAAAAAGTTTAGCAGTGTTCACCAGAGGGCGTAAATGTCACTGTTATCACAATCAACTTAATATACTACATTATTTGTTCACAAGGGGTCGTTACTTGAACAAAACAAACTATGGACGATATATTGAATGCGCTTCGTAACACACAAGAAGAAATTAACGAGCCAAAAATGGAATTGGCAAAAGTGGAGAAAATGTAACCGAGAGAGTAGTAGTAACTCAGAACATAAACAGTATTTTAGAATACAAATTTATTATATGGGAAGAGAAAATATCAATCTAAAGGAATCAGGAAAAGATATTATTATATTTTCTAGAAAAAAGTGCAAGACATCCTTGTCTTACTGTTTTTTACATACTGTTTTTTGGTATCGAAGAAAACTAGTCATCTTACGGAGACTTAGAAGAAACCTGACAATAAAACTCGAATCTAGGGATATTGATGTCTTAAGTTTACGCGAATGTTAGTCATTACAATAAAACTACTTTTACGGATTTTATCGCGGTTTATTAAATTATTTATGTAGCTCGACGTTTCAGAAGTTTTACAGGAACCATGGTCAGGGGTGGACTGAGATGACAGACATAAATAATTAATACGCAAATAATTTAATAAACCGCGATAAAATCCGTAAAAGTAGTTTTATTTTAACGAACCTAGGGATATCCAAGAGGCTTACCTCTTGGACATCCCTTGGATATGAGAAAGAGGAGAGAAACCTAGACTGACTGTAGCAACATACACAACTCTTGGCCTGAAAATACAAATTTTCAAGAAGAAAAGAATGTTAAAGGGCACACCACAATTCTACAGGAAAGCTGACTACCCACACTACGTTTTACAGAAAAGAAAAGTGCTCCAGGAGCAATTAAAAATAGAGACAGAAAAGGGGGATAAGGTATTAATAAAATATTATCAATTAATCGTATTAAAAAAGAATAACTCAAATATCATAGACATAGTCAAAATGAGAACAATATATAGCCTACAAAGGAAAGCAAAATATTTCAGCAACATTCAGTGGTACGAAGTGTTAGCTTATTTATTACTTTTAACTGAATCATGTATTAGTGAATTGTTTATAATTTTATATTTTAGGTTAACAAAGAAGTATTTATTATTTCAATAACTGAATGGCGGGAAAAAGTTAGTCGGCGACATTAACAATTAGGCCGAAGTGGGCATTCAGTATTCAATCGTTGAAGTGATGGGTCGCATGCCTACAACTATTGAATTTATGATATAAAGTAATAAAATCGCAAGTGTATTTCGTATTTAACTTTGAAACTGCTAATAAATTTTAGAAGTACAAAATTAATAGGATTTTTGCCACGCCACGTTTATAATATACGATAAATACTTATTAATTAAATATAGTATACAAATTGTTATTTTTTTTTTTTTTGTTCATTTTTTTCCCTTCATTAGTTCGTTTATACTAAGAATCAATTTAAATTAAGTACTCAAAAGTGTTAATTCCGAATTAATGGTTGATTTTTATATCGGAGATTTATAAGGGTCAAGTCGTACACATTTATCTTGCCAGGACACTCCCTGGAGATGTATGCTCGTAAAATAACCTATTAATCATCAAAGAGAAACAAGAGTTTAGATTATAATTTAGTTTTAATTATTATAATGTACATAAAGAATAAATAAATAGATAACGACATATCCTCTTGCCCTACTTAAAAAATAGTTGAATACTCTTTGTTTAACAGACAAATGTTTGGCAGAATGAGAGCGCATGACTTTATTCGAAATAGAAAAGGCTTTGTCTCCGACAAAAACAAATGGAACGGGTTCTTGAAAACCCAGTAACGGCCTCGTTAGTGTAGGTAAATCATCTCTCATCAGTAACTCGTACACCTTCTTGTTGTGGAAAATAGGGAAAAGTCTACATAGATGAATCTGTATTTCGTATGAACAGTACTCAACAAAACTATCGAATTGTAGCTCTTGTAGTTAAAAAGGTGATCCATAGCTTGAGTGCCTACGAATACGTATGTTTGCTATCATCGCCTCTAATACAGTTAGGGAACTTAGCTTTCCTGTTAAAGTTGTTCTTCAAACAGCTCAACAACTTCTTGAAACAGCTGTTGCGTTATTTTTAGTATGTTTTCATTTAAACAAAATCTCCATATAACACTACAAACTAATCCTATTATCTTAGCAATTGTACTTATTCCTCGTTAATAATATAAAAGTATGTTTCTGATTTAATTCCGGTCTCTGGGAAACATAAATGGAAAAAGAAGTTTTAATTTATATAATAAACTAGAAAGATAAAGAATAGTAATAATCAGGAAGGTTCTTCTAAAACATGTCACTGAAAGCAACCACCAAAAAGAAAGGAGGTTAAGAACAATTTTAAATTTATATTGTAAATATTTTAAAGGAAACTGAAAATAGACGCATGTCTTATTTAAAGGTATTCTACCATCACTTGGAAGATTAGATGACAATAAAACACAAATCTTCCAGAGCAGAGTCCTTCAAGTTTTAACAGAATTGCATCAACCTAGCGTGGCTACTACTATCCGAATGTCAACTACCAGGATGTCTACCCAACTTAAAATCTAGCTACATCTCAACAAACGCCACCGATAGTCAAGTCATCTGCGAGTTATATATCAGATCAAATTAATTCACCTAGAAATTATTTTTCTACTTCAAGGATATTAAGCACACTCTCAACTGAAGATTTTGCATAAATTTAATTAGTAAAATTTGGAAAACTCTTTCCTCCATAAATACTAATGTAAACAATAAATGTTTTACTTTGCTTACCGGATAGTGAGACCAATCACTTCCAGAAGTTTAACAGGAATTCTTCAATTGTCCGATCGTTTCTGAGGATATGGAGATAATAAATTTAAAAACTGTTTGAATGAGATATGCTCATTTTAAAATGTGCAAAAAAAAAATTTCGTCGGATTTCAAAGCTTCACATTGTACAACAGTAATAAATGGATGAACCCAAAATCTTCTTTGTTTCTTTTTCATGTATCTCCTAAGCAATCACAAAAGAGCACACTTCTTTTTACGATCCATGACACGACCTAGTTTTCAATTCGAAATATATTTGGTACGGTCGACAGCCGTGGAAGGAATGGTAACCCTGGGAAATTCCTTGGCCGCACAAAATCGCATCGCAGCAATTCGTGTAGCAACTTTCTGCGTTGTGAAT
This sequence comes from Eumaeus atala, assembly GCA_017140195.1. NCBI lineage: Eukaryota > Metazoa > Arthropoda > Insecta > Lepidoptera > Lycaenidae > Eumaeus > Eumaeus atala. Next base: position 50,779 of record JAFELO010001919.1, read on the forward strand.
TCGTTTTGTGTTGAAGCCCTTAGAAGGCTGCTAGCCCACAATCTCTTCAGGGGTCAAGGAATAAACACGCACATAACAGTTGTTATGTGTGTGTTTATTTCTCACCTAACAGGAGTCTGGCAGAATTCGAGGAATTTGAGGTTTTCTTAGTAGCACTCGGAACTTTCATAGGTCGCATGTCTCGTTGCTGGTGACTTCAACACGAAATTAACATGCGCAAGACTTGTTGCGGAATGACGCGCTCAGTGTTCATTGTATTTACGCTCTGTAGACTATTAGAATATTAGTCCCTATAACGTCAATAAATAGGTTCAATTTACCTTATACCTTACACAGTCTAACAAGCGTCGAGGTATTATAGTACAAGCAATATTTAAAGAAGCATCACTGAACTAAAATGCAAGAAGCCGGTAATGAACAGATTTCTGACCGTAATATTACTCATAGGAAAAATAAAAGGAACGATGATTCATAATTTCAAGATATATTTCGAGATTTCACGGATGAAGTGATACGCACACTATATGCATCCAAAAAAAAGAAATTGGACAAGAAATAAAGAATCAAGAGAAACAAGAAATAGAGAATCTTAATCGGTTTGCACGTTGAACCTTGCTCAGAAGAATTCGAACAACTCGTCGTCTTGACGTTTACTGGTCTCCGTGCAATCGATTACGTACAGTTGGATCACTGACACGGGTACCCGTCGCCAGCCGCAGGTGGTGCTGTAACTTGCGGGCCGCTACTGTACGATCACGACGAGCACTTAGTTGGATGTGCCGATCCTCATGAGTCGTTGTTATGCGAACTCTACATGAACCAGGTGTCCTGGCAACACTGCCAGTGTCTTGGAAGCAATTCAATACATTTTGGACTGCTCTTCGAGAAAAACCCAACTGCAAACCCACGTAACGCTGAGAACGTCCTTGAATAATAGTTACGGCTCTGGTTGCTGTAATTGTATCCATGTGCCTTCGTACTGGTGACATGATTAACGCATGAGATGATCAATGGATCAATTAAAATTGAAAAAGTAATACGTTTTTCCTAAAATAACCGAAACAAGTTAAGAAGACAATCAAAGAAAAACATAAGACTAACATCCAATCATTTTTTTCTTAAAATGATTGCCAATACTTTCAAATTAGGAACACGAAACATAAAATAAAAAAGGCATGAAAGAGATCACCACACCAAGGAGCTCGTAATATGAATATAATGGTACTTATCAGTAACTTTCAGTTCAGTAAATTGCACTTAAATGTAAATAAACTAGTGGCCCTTAGTTTTGAGTAGTATATAATAAATATATCTAGTTCTTAAACGTATATATAACTAATTATCAATATAGGTCCACAATTTATGAAATCTTTAGATGAGTTACAATCCAACTTAGTTTCAAATGAACAACCTACATCACAAACACCACACATTATTTCTATTTCTACCTTCAATTTAGTAACAAAAATTTATTTATTATGCTACATTAGTATCTACTCAGTAACAAAGTTTCACAGGGTTATAGTACATTAATTAACAGACTGCATCAATATAAGGGTAATATTTATTGCAGCATATTATCATTGTAGATGCAACGTAGCCAATTATAATTATAGACTGAGGTATTTAATTCAAATTCTTTTGCTGAACGTATTTTAAATGAATAATAACACATATGTTCGCGGCTTTAGGACCAAGTGTATTGATTTCAAACAAAGTGTGCTGTGTAATAACTTCGAAATAATCACTACAACGGAGACGTGTTTGTGTCACAATATGTTACATCGCGAGCTGATTGACGATAGATATGAGGTATTTAAACGAGATAGAAATTTAAGAAGTAGCAATAAAAAGACGAGCAGCGGCGTCATGACATTGGTGCGTCGAGAGTTGGATGCGTTGCGTGTAGAAGTTGGCGACGACTTGCGTATTGAGGTTCTGTTTAGAACCACACCTGCGCGCATTATCTCTGCCTCGGCCGACCTACAGATAGTAACCGTATATATGCCTCCTGGCTCTGTTCGCCTGCCTGTTGACATACATCCATTCTTAACACTAATCGCAAGTCTTCACAGTAAAAATCCAATGGATAACTTTCCGATAATCGGGGACTTAATTTTCCATGCATGGAGGGGAGTATCAATGGCGCTAATTATATAAAAACTGTATTCGGCTTGTAAAAAAGTTTTGCTTATCTAGGCCTTCAGTAATATAACTTTCTAAAAAACCATGCTCAAGATACACTAGACTTAGCTTTTTCTTATTTGTCTTAAAACATTTGACTGCAGGCATCCTCTATCCAAGATAGGTAAAGGTCACCCACCATTCGTGATTGATATTTTAGACCTGTCCATTTCCCCACTCGTTAACTCATCCACACAAAGATTCAATGCCAGATAGCATTACGTTTCGGCGTTTTGTACACTTTACGTACAGCCCTAAATAGTGATTTTAAAGCTAATTAGTTAAATATATTTTATCATAATGGGCTGTACAGATATACGTAAATTTATTAGTTTTGACTGTAAAAACCTTAAAACATCAATAGATGATGTTAGAAAATTGTGTGGCTCTGCACATTCGGTGTGTCTCCAGGAAACATGGCTATTTAATCACGACCTACCAATATTAGGTAGTACCGAACTTTTGATTGGAAGACCATATGGAGGAGTAGCTGTTTTATGGAGAAAAGGCTTATTTGATAATGACACGGCAGTCGCATGTAGTAGCTCTGAACTGTTAGCGACCATAGACAATCATTCAATGGTGGTGTTTTACGTATATATGCCTGTAAGGTCGAAGCATAATTTGCCTATTTTCACAGAGGTTCTAGGTGAATTTAATGCAATTGTGGAAAGCAACAATGCCTAAGTGTTCTTTTTTCTTGGAGACATGAACGCGAATCCTGTTAAACTGTTTTATTCAGAACTAAGTAGTTTCTGTGTAGGAAGGTCTTGACGGAATATGCTGATGTAGAATTTCAGTGACTTGGATCAAACTCGTTTGCATATTTTGATATGTGTTATGGCAATGGGAGCTCCCATGTAGGCAAGATTAATTATATATTTGTATCCGACCATTTGCCATTAATTATAGACTAACTTAGGTGAACTTAGTCCTGTACTTGTACCCGTGACAGTAGTTCGTAGCTCTGTGATTTGGGGACAAATAAATAAATATAAACAACTTGTAACTGAGGCTTGCGTGACATCGACTTCCCCCCTGAATTTGCGAACTGCAGTTTGGGCACATGTAAACTATCTGGACATAAATTGGTCCTAGATAAAATTTATACAAATTTAATTATGGTGTTACATCACTCGATGCGGCGGTTCAAAGCAAAAAGATAGCAACTGTAAAGCGGTGTACAAAACTGAGAGTCTGCCGCTGGAACGACAAACTGAATCAAATCGGGATGTCAGGTTTAATTATCAACCTTGGATCGGTCATGACCTTCAGGTCATCATTATGAGCCAATGTGCAATTCACGTAAAGTTTTTAAAGTCGGCTTAAGTGGTGTCAAAATCACAAAAATCAATTAAGAATGGACAATATTATCAAGCAAAGAAAAGACAACTTTGGTAGATTTTGGAAGTCCACGGATAAGCTTGATGTTAAAAGTGGCTTAATGGCACTAGTGACCCTAAAGAGATAACCAATATGTTTGTCACACTTCAAAGTGCAGTCTCAATCATGACCCGCAGCTGTTGTTCGACGATAGGTCTGACGTAGGCGGAGACAAACATTTACTAAAATTTTCGTCTAACCAAATAAGAAGAGTAATTAGAGGTATGCGTAGAGGTACGTCTCCCGGGCACGACGGGCTCAGTATCGAACATTTTAAGTGAGCAGGAGAGCATCTGCCGAGGGTTCTGTCACTGTTTTTTAATTTTTGAATTAGTCATTCATTTTTACCAGCGGATTTAATAAAGACCATTGCAGTGCCCATGGTGAAGAACAGGACAGGGGATATCTCCGACAGAAATAACTATCGTCCAATCTCTCTTGCAATGATAGCGGCAAAGGTGTTGGATAGTATGCTTGAACAGCGTCCGGATAAATACTTTCGACTGAAAGCGCAATCCTGGCACTCAAACATACAGTCCTATGTTACACTGATCGAAAGACGCTGGTGTACGCCTGCTTTCTTGATCTCTCCAAGGCCTTCGATCTTGTGTCACAAGATGTGCTTCTGAGAAAGATGCGGGATAGGGGCCTGCCGGATGTACTGCTTAAAATATTCTAATATTGGTAAGCTGTCTCTCTGACTGTTATGGGTTGGAATGTGGGGTTCGGCAGGGGGGTTTATCGTCCCCAAAAAATTCCAACTTTTACTTGAATGAATAGTCCAGCTCAGTAGCATGCGTCTCGGTTGTCGTGCGGGTGGTGTATGTGTTAACAGCTTCAGCTACGCGGACGATGTGGTGCTGCTGGGCCCGACTGCGAGCTCGATCAATGCGATGCTGTTTGTCAGAACTATGCCGCGACACATGGTTTGATATACGAGGGGTGAATGATAACTTTAATAATCTATTTAAAACAATTTTAGTTTTCAACGTAGCTTCCTTTTATCTCGATGCATTTAGTACAGCGCTTCTCCAATGCCGTGACAGTTTGATAAAATGTTTTCTCTAACCCCTCAAAATAGTCGTCTACGGCGACAATGACTTCATCATTTCTTCGGCCACCTAATCAGTTCTTGAGATTCGGGAATAAGTGAAAGTCGAACGGGGACAGATCTGGAGAGTAGGGGTGATGCGGTAACAATTCTAACCGCAATTCAAGGAGTTTGACAACTGCAAATTTTGACGAGTTTACAGGTGCGTTTTCGTGGTGAAATAACACTTCCTTTTTGGCTAAATGAGGCCGTTTCTTTCGGATGTCTTCACAAAATTTTTGCATAATACTCTCCATTTATGATTTTTCTTCTTTGCAAGTAATCAACTAAAAGAATCCCTCGAGCATCCCAAAAAAAAATCGCCACCAATTTTCCGGCCGACAAACCCGTTTTTGTTTTCTTCGGCGCAGGTTTTACGCTCTCACACTTTACAGACCATAGATTGTACTTTTGTTACAGAAGTATGTTTCCATGTTTCATCTTCTGTCACATAATGCCGCAAAAACTCGTAGTATTACGCTTAAACAGCGCCAAACACTCCGACGAATCGTCCACTCGAGGTTGCTTTTGGTTAACAGTGAGCAAACGAGTCACCTATCGCGCGCAATGCTTTTTCATTCGGATTGTCTGTGGTTCAGGTGTTCGCTAAAGTCGTTAGACGGCCCTTCGCATCCAGTATAATAACGGTATCAGGGCATCTCGTGCGGATTATGATACCCCTCGGGGTGTCTGCTAAGTACATGAAGCCTCAATTGTTACTTTAATGTATAATACTAACCCTATTTTTTTAAATTTTTTGTTGTTAAATTTAGTAACCCAAATGGACCTGTGATGTCCGAAATTAATAAAATTTTGAATATTCAATAAAGGATACTTTATAACATAGTAATGTATATATAAATAATATAAGGGTTACTACATTAAGCCCTTAAACCCTATGTGAAATAGAGTTTAAACGCTTAATGTTAGATAAGGCGGTGGTCTCCAGGAAGGCAGGGTCCTCAGCGACTAGGGGCTCGTCACAAGACCTTACCTTTATCTCATCACTTGACACTACGTCGAGAGTTCTTCTGTTAATGGTCATATGTCAATTGTAATGCTAAATGTTACAAAACTTTAAATTGTCAAAGACAGGATTATTTATTGTGGGTTTACCAAAGAATACCGTTTTTGTGACGTAAATTATTGTTACTTATTTTTAATTTATTTTTTCATGTACACGTTCAGTTACGTTAGTACCTGATATTTTTCCTGTTAATTATAGAAATAAAATGGTAAATATAGAAAAATGGTGTATAAAGCCACTCTCTTTGTGCAGTGTCCCGTAATGTGTAGGGGTCATTGTGAGTCGCGGGGTCAGATGGTGTCCTAGTGGCCGCATGGAGTGGGGTGTGTAATAAAAGTAAGGTAATTGATTGACATGTAATATATTAGTATCTATCCAGTAGAGTCGTCCGGCTGCGGCGCGTCTCGCTGTGGGCGCAGTTCGTCGCGCAGCGCGTGAAGACGCAGCTGACGCTCCAGCAGTGCGTCCTCCAGCGCCTCCGCCTCGCCGCCGCACCACGCCGCACCGCGCACGTACAGCCACTGCAACACATACACCAGTCAAGCGCCGCACCGCGCGAGTACAGCCACTGCGACAGACACAACAGTCAAGCACCGCACCGTGCGACTACAGTCACTGCGACACATACAATAGTCAGGCGCCGCACCACTTTCGTACAGCCACTCGACACACACAACAAGCGCCAAATCGTATTATTAAACCTGCATGTTGATGCTCCACTTGTAGAGTTCGGTAAAACACAGAACTCTACACACATACAAACACCAAGGACATTATTTTTTGATGATAAAGGCAACTCAACTCCTATGATATAAAATGGCATAACAATGCCATTTGATATGTTTCAGAAGGCCATTTAAGGTTTAAGTTAGATTAAATTGTATGAATGTTAAGTACGTTTTTTCGTAATAATTGAATGACTATGGATCTGTGTACACACAGATCCATATTACATATTGAAGGTAGGACAGTTACGAACTACAAATCTACAAGCAAATGTCTATCAATAGTACAAATAAGATCGAAGGTTTATTCTATAAAAAGAGAGCACAAAGCTTTTATTATTATAGGCCGATCGTTTAACTGGCGTATCGCCTGCACGGTAAGAAGGGAGCTGGAGAAGATGTTAATGGGGGGATACTTGGACACAAAATACAAGACTACTTACCAAGATGAACTGATCTATTAATTTCGCGAAAAAAATTAACAAGTAAGTTAAAAAAAGAGCATACAATGTATACTCCTTTTTGAAAGCCAGAAAACAAGAGCATAGTGCGACGGAGTATCTTCGAGACACAAACTTAATTTTAATTGTAGCTGAAGCTACGAAGCTCGCGGTGACAACCGTAAGTGAGAAAATAAAAAGGGAAATGGACCTAAAGACGAGCAAAGTCATGTTAATTACAAACAAAAAATGTTAATAACAAAAGCCTACAGTGACGTCCGCAAGTCAACGTGCAGTCCTGACTACAACTACGTTTCCATACATTTATATGTGCTGATGCGTTACGCCATGATGATATATGGAGGGCTGCGTGACCATCCTAAGAGATGGACTCTAGCTGAGTATTACGTGTATGATGGCAGGCAGACATCACTGAGGTACACACCTGCGGTGTCCTCATCTCATGGCCTTCGGGGCCGTACTGTATATTTTATGTGCCTAACACAGGCATCAGCTGTCATAGTTTGTCATCACATTACAGACTGTAAATATCTTGACAGATATGTAACATACACAATGTTGAATTTGATATGTCTAAAAAAATGTGAATTTTAATAACCCTCGAATTACGAACAATGTATATCTCGAGATACATCTTTCAATTGTATGACTCCGTGTGAGCGTTGCTAGCCTCCGCCCCCTAAATGAAATCACTTATTAAAAACTAGACATACCGTGGTAGTGATGCACATGTGGCCTCACCTTCTGCTCCGGAGCGGCGTCGAGCGCGGCGTAGAGTGCGTGCGGCAGACGCGGGCGTGGAGCGCGCGCTTCCACCTCCAGACGCAGCGTCCACAGCAGCGCGCCCGCCCGCGCCCCCCGCGCCCCAGCCGTTGCCCGGCGCAGTGCGCGTGCCGCCGCCTCGCTCGCCGCCGCGTCACTGAACGGTTCGTCGCCCCCCAGCGCACGCAGCAGCGACGGCAGCGCACCCGCCAGCTCGCACACGTCGCTATGCGCGCGAGCAGACAACGACCGCATGCGCTCATCCGCTGACTGCGTCCTCCACGCCCACAGCGGTGCGCCGGCACAAGCTTCACAATATACAAAAACGAATAAATTTTTTTTATTCTGTAATGTTTTTTATTCAAGGCATGACGGTACTGAAGTTAAGTTTTAGCTTAGTTTAACAGAGAATAAAATAATGTACATTTAGTTTAATATTAATGACGTTTTACGCCGTAATATTGTTTGAAGGAAATAAGCGACATGATAAAAAAAATCTGTGTCCTTTTTCATCGCATAGTACTTTACCAAGCGCAAGGTATGCGTTGTGCGGAAACAGCGGCGCCAGAAGGCGCGCGGCGGCGGCAACCTCGCCTTCGGCGGCGGCAGCGCGCACCAACGCTTCGCCGCCCTCCTCGTAGTAGCGCCGCGCCGCACCTTCCGCCTCGCTCGCCCGCACCACCAGTTCGTTCAGCAACCGGCGGCGGCGCACTGGTGGCGCCAGCGCGGCACGCGCTCGTGCCCACTCGCCCGCGCTAGGCAGCAGCGCCGCACATGCATTATCCACCGTGCCCTCGTCTGTGCCTAACTCTCGCTCCAGCTCCTCGCAGCGCTCCTCGCACTGTAAGCCATGAGTGGATCAACACACGTATCCCGCATACCAGTACCCCAATCACGCAACTGTCTGTACACTCACCCGCCTCAGCGCCGCAGCCCGAACTTCGGGCACCGGCTCGCCGCTGCAGGTGCGTCCCAGCACCGCGCTGACGAGAGCACCCGGTCCTGCTCCCGGGTTCACCTCACCCAGGACCCTGAAACATACCGCGCCGATGCACGATAACTGTACTCCACGATTGTCATTATTTATTCATCTATATTTACTTGTAGGGTCTCGCACGCACGCACGCACACGCACGCACGCACGCACGCACGCACGCACGCACGCACGCACGCACACACACACACACACACACACACACACACACACACACACACACACACACACACACACACACACACGCACGCACGCACGCACACAGTCGTGCCACCAGGACACTACATGGCGACCGGCCAGTACTGCTGCACTACATGGCGACCCGCTAGTACCTCTGCACTACATGGCGGCCGGCCAGTACTGCTGCTCTACATGGCGACCGGCCAGTACTGCTGCACTACATGGCGACCCGCCAGTACCTCTGCACTACATGGCGTCCGGCCAGTACTGCTGCACTACATGGCGACCGGCCCGTACTGCTGCAGTACATGGCTACCGCCAGTACTGCTGCAGTACATGGCGACCGGCCAGTACTGTTGCACTACATGGCGACCGGACAGTACTGTTGCACTACATGGGTGACCACCGTATATACAGAGTACCGCTCTGCATTTCGGCGTGGCCGGTGCTTTCTGGCGGTAGCACACTTGTGTGTAGACACAAGTCAGAAATAGCAACAAAAGAGAGTAAGAAATATAGATGAACATAATAATTACAATGACAATAATAATATATTGTCCTGTTGTAAGTACCGCAAGGACTTGTGTTACAGGTACTAGACAACGGAAACATATTTAACGTTTTTATAAACTTAAGAGATCGTATGTTTTATTAATTTTTTTTTTATTTTACTGGAAAACCAACAGCTGACAACACTTATAAAAGCAGATTAACATTTTAAAGCCAATCAAAGGTCCTACCTACTAGCGACAGGTTATTTGAAATAATGTGCATCTCTAACGTTATTAACAATCAAGCTAGCTTATTTAGGTAATAGTTCGTTATCATCACAATTTAAGTAGGTACAATTATCATTATCCTAAAATTAGTGGTTAAAGAGCAAGTCGGTATATATATATTTTTACTATACACATAAATATAACACATATATATTATTATCGAAGAAGATTTAAATAAAAATAAGACATATGAAAGAAAATATGAAGATTATGACGGAGAAGGAAAATATTTGGAATAGAATTAAAATATTGTGAAGCAGTAGACGTCCTACGTGTGCGGGTGATGATGATGATGATTGTTTAGAAACAAAATAAATGAAAGATGATTGAAAATGCCTGGCGCCGGGAGACTCGGTGTCCGTGAGGGAGACTGTTGCGAGTCGACGGTGTTCGGGGCCGAGGCAACTATTACGTAATTTTGTTGCAGAATATCTACAATCATAATGGGCAATAGGGCAAATTAAAAGATCAATAAACACTCGCATTACTAAATCTGCAGTCTATGAGCATGCTGAATTAGAACCCGCCATTACATTACATTTGATAATGCTCAAGTCCTCAATAGAGAACACCGATTTCTACCGAGGATGATCCGTGAAGTGAAATTAAAAACCAAGCATATTTCAATAGTGTATGGCTGGGTTTTTCCCTCTGTGTCATTCTGAATATATTTTTACTGGGTACCAAGGATACTATAAAATGAATTTAAAAGACTTTGTTTTTTTCAACACACGCAATGTTTGTGTATTTCAACACATTAATTTTTTCATTTATTTTGGTAAGCCAAGATTTTGCATTATGTTTACATTCAATTTCAAACATTAGATATAGTTAAAACAACATAATGCAAATCCAATAACAGTCTAACTCAGCGTACGTACATGAATTATATAAAACTATGCTAAAGTTCTAAAAGTACAAACAAAAATACTGTGCTATAATGAATTACAGATTATATGATGCAACACGACACTAAAAATCTATATGTTACCATACATAAAAGTAACAACTAAATTATGTCCTGCCAGTTAGTTTAAAACTATATAACGCCTTTTTAAACGTTGGTAAGCTGACCGCTAAAATGACAGTTTTGATCTCTTTAAACATCAGGTTGTGTTCACGACAAATTCTGGTGAACACACCGTGGTTACCGATGTTTGACTTAAAACAATTTGTTGAAAAAGGACGTAAATTGCAAAACCTCTGTCAAGGGACGAGGAACTGCAAATGATATTTTCTCTAATAACATAGGACAGTCTAAAAGGTTCCTTAAAATCTTAAAGAGCATATTTGGTCAGCTACCCAACGACGGTCTTCCAGAGCATTTACTTTAAAGTAACTTAATCTATCTGAATAGTAATCTTACGAGTGAAGGAATGCTTGGCGTTAGTAAAAATGGAAAACCTTTTTTAACACTTTCAATACTGTCAGGACACCTGTAGTGGGGCGGTAATATCTGGATATTACTGCAGTATTCAAGCGAACTGCGAACGAGTGCATTATATACTAGAGTAAGTGCATTCCTATTCTTGAAAACTTACAATTCCGGTAGATAAAACTTAAAAATTTGTATGATTTAATAAGCGTGTCTACGTGGTGAATTAAACTCACTTTAGTATCATCCAAAATCACTCCTAGATCCCGAATTTGACTATCTTCCTCTAAGATATTGTTATCAATATAGTACGCACTTTTATAAAATTACGTTTGCGATGAAATTTTATGTGTTTCATGGAAGTTTATGTATGTTATTCCACTTTAGAATTTCATTAATATCTTCATGAAATCGATATGAGGCATCTATACTTCTAATAATTTATACAATTTAAAATCTTCAGCAAACAATAAAAACTTAAGTGTACTTAACATTATCGCCCAGATCATCTATAAATATCAAAAATAATATTGGGTCTAAGTGAGGTCCTTGAGGAACTCCTGATTTAACCTCAAAACTGAAAGACTCATGTCCACCAACTACAACTTTTTGGGATCTAAAAGACAATTATGAAGCAATCCAAGAGTAAAAAGACCCAAACACACCAAAATGCGACAGTTTGTCCAGAAGCAAATTATAAGGAACTCTGTCAAAGGCCTTACTCATATCTGTACATACAGCGTCGACTTGCAGTGATGTAAGAATTCGGATATGTCGCTAGTAAAAATCACAAGATTTGACCTTTAGAAATAGGCACTATGTTGGCTGACTTCCATGCAAAAGGGAAGGTCCCCTTAGATAAGGACGTATTAAAAATTACATAAAGTGGTTTAGCTAAGGACTTAAAGCAATTCCTAATAAATATAGCTGGAATGCCGTTTGGGCCTGCTCCCAGAGATACTTTAATCAGCTTTAATACTTTTTTACACTGGTAGATATGATTCACATCCTGACAAGTGCGGCGTGGTCCTCTGGCGTAAAATAACCAGTCGGTCGCTACCTCTGCGCTAGTCGGTCTTCAATACATGTCTTTTATCGTACTAAAGTATCGATCGATTCAATTATATGAGTGTGAACGTACCTCGCCACATACAGTGCGTGCTCCGGAGGACCGCCGGAGAGGGCGGAGCGCAGCGCCAGTGCGGCGGTACTGGCGGCACGCTCCGGCCCCACCGCCAGTAGTTCCAGACGCGCCAGTTCCGCTACCACCGTCGGCTCGGCACACCGCAGCGCCCGCAGTGCGCCGCGCGCTGCCGCGTGCACTCGCTCGCGTTCCGCCCGCCCCGATGCATCCGCCTCCGTTAGCAATAGCTGTGCGCGCAGCCAGCGCACGCGCCAGCCCAGTAGCGCCTCTCGGGCAGCACCACCCGCCGCACCGCAGCACGCATCCCACAGAGCCTCCACCCAACTCAGGTAGCCCCACTCATCGCTAAAGTAGTGCGGTGGGTCAAGAGCCAGCGCCAGTAGTCGGCGCGCGGCGACCGACGGTCCGCGCGCGGGGTGCGCCGCCGGTAGCTCGCGAGCCGCCCACGCCAGTGGCAGCAGCGCCTCGGCGCAGTCGGCCTGCTCGCCGCCGAACGCTCGCGCCGCCCACTCCGTGCCGGGTACCAGCGGCACCTGCGGAAAGGGCGGCAAGTTGGTGTTGTTACGTTTTCTAAGCGACTTTAAAAAGGGGCAGATTTACGATTCGACTTGTTTGTTTTATTGCGCAATTACGTTGACGACATAGTCGAGTTGTGGACCGATTTTCAAAATTATTATTTTGTTCGATCGTGATATGTGGTATTCCCTTCTCTCTGCCTACCTTATTCATACCGTGACGCCTGTCACAGGAGCAGGCATGGAGATGTGTTCTTGTGTTATTTTGTTTGATACTGCCGAAGTGGTTCAGATGAGACGTAGTGAGTTTTCCTTCGTCGTCTCTGGCGATTATTTCTACTTTTAGAGGTTTAGTTTCACTGTAATTGACCTTGTGTTTGGTAAAGCCAATTGTGGGTTTCTTTTACACGTGAAGTGCCCAATTCATATTTTATCCAAAAAATACCCTTTTCGTATCTATGGCTTCTGCTAACCTTACGTTGGATGCTGATATGGGGCACTTACTTCTGAATATCGGAATCATTAAGAAGCCCGCATGGTCCTATGTATATTGTTTAATGTTTTCCATGCTGTACAGGCGCAGCATCGACGTTCATTTTATAAAGCGGTTGCTTCACCGCATTAATACAACTAGTATCTGGAGTCATTTTTATGATTCTGATAGAAGCTATCAACATAGTACATCGGAGTTCGAACTATTCGCTTGACTCGCTCTGCAAAATTATGTTCTTCCAACTTGTAATCTTTGTTCGTCACTCTTATTTAAATTTCTTAAGAAATTCTTTATCATCTCTACTAAAAGTACGTCGCCCCCATCGGGCTTAATACTTTGTGCTCCATAATTTTAATTTAGAGGAGTATCGTTATATATTTGCCTTTTTTATAACGTATACGTTTCCTCAATTTTTTCTTTTTTCTATATTTATTGTCTAATTGACTCATTTTACCCTTGGGACCTTGTCCAACAATAGTTTTATACAGCATACAAGTGGGATTTCTTTATGAATTGAACGTTAACGCAGACGCAATTCTTTTAGCACCTACAAATTTGGCTACCACGCAGTGAGAACTTTCCACGATGTTACTATCAACATCATGAAAGAGACTTTTTGCATGTCTTGCAATATCGTTGTTAAAAAACATATTCTCTACCATATTGATTTTTATAGTATAAGGGGGCAAACGAGGAATTGTAAGGCGACGCCATAGATTTACGGCAGTATAATGAGAACGAGGAGTACCTTCGTAACGGTCCGACTGGGTTGCAATGCTGCATGACACTACCTTTTACTAGATATACACGGTTCTAACATTTCTTTATTTCATTTTATATTTACAACCGGTTTCGATTTATCATCAACAACAAAATCATCAACAAACAAATATTCTTGTAAATGTAGGTGTTATATGTAGATATTATAGCAATATAGCAGTATATTTTAGCAAACCCAGTGTAATTTTAAACTACAAACTAAGCATGCGCTAAAACGCTACAGCTCAACTGACCACACAGGTCACACCGGCCCAACTAGACTGCAATGCAGCAATATATTTTACTGCAGTTTCATTAAAATTAAATAAAATTCCATTCTATTATACCTTAACGATATACTAGCCCATGTTTGATTCTAAAAGGTTGAGCGCAATAACAATTAAAAATATAACGTAAAGGATTTGGTGTCAATCGTCAGTTAGGTACTACCTAACGTCACGTCACGACTCACAATGCATGGACCGTCTGTTTTGTAACTCGTTGATAAGGTAATAAAATGGTAAATTATTTAAATGTAGTTTATAAATTAAATTTCTATAACTCAACAATAGAACTTGACATAGTATTTATATTTGTGCTATGTACAATATCTTTTAATTCAAAACTGATAAAAATCTCCACTCCTCTCCACGCCATTCCATTCCTTTTTTTATATCCCACAACATATATCATTTTTAAATCCGTTAAATATACAACAATGAATAACATTCGCGTAAATATATGAAAACAACAGGATTTATGTAATTATACTCAATACGTAAGTGTAGGTAAATATAATTTATGTCGCTCAAAAATTATTTATTCATATTCGTTAGAGCTGACATTTGGTGCTATTAACTCACAGTACTAAAAATACACACATCGGCTGAGCCGAGCGCAAGTAGCCGACGGACCAGAGCACTGAAGCGACATGTCGCTACACGTCAACTGAGCAGCGCTAGTGCTGGTGTGTGCGAGCAACAACTGCTACTAGCACAGTCCGAGCGGCGAGACCCAGAAACGCTCAACGTGCAAAGAGCGATACAACTGCGATCGCAGTTTCTGAATGGCACGGTGATCTGCCTCAGCGATAGCAATCGCTGTCTCACCATCACACTGAACAACGTGAAGTAGAAATACATTATGGAAAACCGGCCTAGAACTGGTCGGGCTCGCTTATGAATGGTTAAGGAACCCACCCACTCAGCAAACCAAGAATCGCGTACCTTTTAAACTACCAAACAGATTACCACTTCGTGTACGTCATAATTTTAATTTAAAAATCATACTACACCTTTTTGCACCTACACACCATCGTGAAATACACCTACCATGCTAATTTCATACATACAGTACCCACGATCTCCGAGTAAAATGTATGTGACATGCGGACGGATGGATGGACTCGACGAAGAGGGTTCCGTTCGTTGCCATTAGCGTCATGGCCTTGTACAATACGGCACACGCACACATGCACCTTGGCAAGCAGCAGCAGGCGCACGGCAAGATGCAGCAGATGGGGTGGCGCGACGGGCTGCAGCAGGTCGGCCACGTCGTGCGCACGCGGCTGGCGCTGCGGGTCGGCGGACGGGTCGCCGGTGGCCACGCGCCAGTGCGCGCCTGCGCGCGCTCGCTCCACGCGCACCCACACGGCGCTCAGCGGCAAACCGCTCGCCGTCACCTGCGGCGAGAGTGACCTTGTTACGGGTTGTGTTTTCACTGCCGTATGAAACATTTCTTTACTTTATTTCTTTTATTGTGAAGTGCCTTTTATGACGTTTCTTTTTTGGACCACCCACAATACTCATGTCGATGGGCGGCAGCTCTCAGCAATACTCTACAATTGTTTAAGAAAGTTTTGAAACAAATGGCAAAAATATTTGTCTTTCTCGTAATCTATTTGTTTAGGTTCTTGGGCTCCCTTAAAAAAAGGGTATTTTACTAAAAAAATGGACATGACAAACGAACGACGAACGAAACAATACTCAATGAAATCGACTACACCTTAACAAACCACATTTAGAAACTTTATATCATAAAACCACCTCAACTTCTACACTGATCGTAGGATACGCTGTGAGATATACTTTACATCAAAGATACGAAAGATAATACGTGCGGATTACACCCGCAAAATTCGTTCCACTTCAGAAGAGTACGCCTGCTGCGGGGAAAGCAAGTTTACGTAAGCAATTAGTGCCTATACCAAGAGTAAAAGCAGCACACCTACAGAGTAAATCTAAAATACATATCCAAAATGGCCATATTAAATTTTCCGTCACTGATCGGCGCAGCCTGTCGAGTGGTCGCCGCACCGCTCACCTCGTCCTCGAGGCCGGCGAGGCGGTGCTCCTGCCGCTCGCTGCGGGCGCGCGGCGCCACGTCGACGCACAGGTTCATGCGCGCGGCGAGCTCCACGAGCAACACGAGGCGCTCCCACAGCCCCGCGGCGCGCAGCTGGACTCCTGACAACAACACGACATGACTTTCACTATTTCATTACGATGTACTAATTGCGTTTGTATGTAAAAATAATTGTCCACTTGAGAGTTTTATGGAGTATGTATTAAATCATCCGAGATATGTTGTTATCTACGATCACTGCTTATTTCAATATTTCTCCCGATGAACTAGGTCAGTGACATATGTGAGCGATGACGCCACGACACAATGTATGCAACAATAATGTATGTGTTGCCTGATTTTATACGGTTTACATAGGAAATTTGTATACAGAAGTTGTAAGAGCCAATTCGCAATAATATGCGTGTGCAGAGAGAGACAATGTTCATTTACAAATTTTGCTAAATGTTAAAAACTTCTAAAACAATGCATAAGGTTTTAATATTAAATAACGCTATGGTATATTCTGTAATATATTTCCCTAAACTTTAGGGTTCCCAAGGGGTAAAAGTCGTACCACACCGTCACCAGCACTAGTAAGTGCTGGTGACTATTGCAATTGATTATACAATTCGTTATCCTTACACAACGAATAACGAATTATTGACCTCCCGCTTGTCCTGTTCTCGTTATTCGTTTTTGTTATTGACGCGTACACTACCATTTAATAATGACACACAGGTGCGAACGAGAAAGCATTATACACAAACTAATATAAGAGAGATAGCACATGTCAGATACGTTCCACCATTTTAAAATTTTGCTTATTATCTGAATAAAGTGTACTTTATTCTGTTGTTTTATACAACTAAATTTCGATTAAAATCGAAAAAATTAAATTTCATTGTTCCTTATTAATTATTAAGAACAGCAAATAATGGAATTTCATTTTTCGATTTTAGTCCTTTACTCAATGTCATAAAGTTCACTTTTATTTTTTATATTTTCTTGTTGTATGCTGTAACAATTGGAGTATTGGCGATTTTAACACGACGCGATATTTTATAACACAAAGCGAAATAATGTTGTTCTAATCATTATTCTTGGTATTTTTATCATATTATTCTTGGTTATTGGTGATCTTAATAACACGCGATATTTTATAACAGAAAACAAAATAATGTTGTTTATTGATGTGAAACGGATTCGGAATGACGCCGATATTAATAGAATTTTTGGTTGAAGCTTCATTTGTACATTATAACCGTGCGACGCCTGTTTATCATACTGTTTTTCTGGTACCTTGTGTTGTATAAAATTTATTTAATCCTTAGTTTTTCTATTGAATTTGAATTAGATGTTGTACTTGCCATTATTATATCTCTTTTCGTCACTTTGCTAGATTGGCTGCTGCAAAGTATGTATAGTAGTGTAGTGTGGAGCGGGTTGAATAGCAGAAGGAATGCAAACGTTTCATATTATATTGTTATCTACATTCATAAAGTAATTATCTATAAAATATTTCATTATTGTCTAATATATATCAATACTTATATTACGTATTATAACAATCTCAATACCCTATGTAATTGCAATTTAATAATCTATATATTATTTAGAACAAAAAAAGACCGTGTATATTACATTGTGTGTACTTTATACACACTTTATATACGCAATACTATCAGTGGTTAAGACTAAGAAAGTGTACTCAGTGGGACTGCTTTATTACCCTTAACTCATTAGTCATAGTAAAACGTGCAAGCGGTGACATCGATGTAAGTGATATATCGTACCTACTGTTCAAACTATTTTGTTACTTCTTATGTTATCAATGACTGGACCTAGCGAGCTTAGAATTAGCTGCCTAAACCCTGGCTCACTGAGGTCTCGGCATGAACTCCTGGGTGCCATTGATAAACTCGGAGTTGACATTTTAGCCATAAACAAAACTTGGCTTAAACAGGGTGAAGATGGTCGAGCCCCACGTGTCCCTGGCTATCAGCTGCGCCATATTCCTCGGTCCAGTGAACCTCGGGCGCGCGTCGGTGGGGTCGGAATATAACATTCGCCGTGGTTTCACATCCGATAACACCTATGGTTGAGCAGGTGTAGTTTTCTTTTAATTTGGGAGGCAAATCGTTTTTCCTAGGAACAGCTTACCGTCCATCAATCCGGATCTTCTTAGATGGGCTAACCGAGACAATTGGTTTTTTGCCGGGTGATGACTACTCGTGGGGTGACTTTAATATAACTTCTTAACTGGTCATCATCATCACCACAGAATGCTGCAGGAGTTCCTTACTATGCACAACCTGAAGCAGCTCATCACAGAGCTTATCCGTTTTACGAATGAAAGTGAAACTCTGATCGACCTAGTTTGCTGTAATACGAACCTGGATCGAGTCTGGGTTGAGTATATTCGTGACTTGAGTAATCGTGCATTCAAATATTTTGACCTCAACGTATCTAAGGTTAAAAGACCCTCTAAAAAAATTGTGTACAGGCAAATAAAAAATATCGAGCAAAAAGTACTACAAGAGGCGCTCGATACTATAGACTGGACTAGATTCAGCTATTGCCTATTATAGGGAGTTAAAGCATCAGGTAACGAATGCTATTGCTCGTGAAAAAAAACGCCTACTTTAGGACACACATCATTTCTAACACACATAAACCTCGCGTACTGTGGAAACATTTGAAGCAAAATATTAATGTTACAAAAACGCCAAATTACCAGTTACCAGATCACCTTCGTGACCCAGATAAAATTAATAAACACTTTTTATAACTAACAACATATTTATGTATTTTATAAATTAGTTCACGCCTGTGTCACGTACCTTATTTTAATGACGATAACAATAGTGGCAGACTATTCTAGTGGGTATGATAATTATGGCCATTTTTTCATATTTATCACGTTGTATAAAAAAAAGAATATCATTATTATGAATGTATACTTTATTTCATTATTTATATTGTAATATTCTTTTATTGTTATATAGTGAGTATTCCTTATAGTCACTGCCTTCCTTCCGTCTTACCTCCCGCATGTCAATGTAAATCGGTGTCGGTGAAGCTCAGTTGTCCGCCGCACGCCGACTGACGTCCATTTCAGTGCTCCTCACACTGCACTGCTGTGCAGATAGCATTGCACAGCTGTTAACTTGTGGTTTATAGAATTATTTTTTACTACTTTTTATTGTTATTTTATTTGTACGTTCTTTAACATTATTATTTTGTTTCCTTTGTCTGTGTTGCAACGGTGTTGGATTACTGAATACGTTATATTTATATTCTATTCTATTGTAATTTTGATGTAACAATCAATAGTCCTTCACTTTCTAATTCCTCCTTTACACCCGAAATAACAGTTAGTACGTCGATTTAATGGAAATTTCGCCATGCATGTGGTCACAATGCGGGAAAATCCGTCGAGTCCAAAATGCGAAGAACGAAGATATGACACGGTCCAAAATGGGTAGAAGATATGTCAGTCTGTAAGAAATAGCCAATTATGACCACAAAAATGCAGTACCCAATCTCCCAGCAATACGTCTGTGACATACAAACAGACATGACGAAACTATAACGGTTCTGTTTTTACCACTTGGCTACGGAACCCTAAAAATGTCGATCGGACCATTCGTGGTCGAATCTGTGTCTGGCTTGACGTGTGTCAGGTTTGTATGCGCGGCACTCGTCCCCGGGGACGTACGCGTGTCCCTACGGCACCAAACATCCGGATGGGTGTCGTGTCTATGAGCGTGTTTGCTTAAATGTTTTAATTAGCAATTTCACGCGAAATTAGCATTTTCACGACAGACGTTGTTCTGTCACAAATTTAATTCGTAAAGTAACAAGGCCGAAATTAAAATTATCATTTTTTTTATAGAATAGGGGTGCAAACGAGAAATCGGTGCCTTTTTACGCCTACCGACGCCCATGAACATCCACATAATTACTATGCCGATTCATTGCCCTTCTTCTCCCCCCCTTGGGCTGAGCCGCCAAGGGGCCACCGGCTAGTCATAAACAGGACGAAACGCGACACTGAAAATGAAACTTTACAGAGGTACTATGTGAGCGAGAGGTGCCGTGCCGGCCCAATTCCGCTGGGATGCAGCATGGCATTACCTCATGCATACTTGCTATATTATTAAGATCAATGATTTATTGCCATATTTCGTGAAATATGCGCGATGCCGGTAAGGATTGTTATTCTAATGCCAAGATTCAAGTGTCGATCAGCACTCATCGCAAGAAGTACTAAAGCATCGCACTTAGTCAGTTGAATGAGTCACAGGAGTTTATTCGTAGGGTTAAACACTTTTTTATACTACTCTGAAATTCATCAACGGCCAGAATCGAACTGTGTGGCGGCGAAGAGACCAATTTTCAATGTCAACCCAAGCCAGAGTGTATCAATAAGGCGACCACGCGTTGCTAGGTGCATGACACGCCGATCTGCGCTATTCTGCACCTAGTCACATATTCGACGCCGAGTCTTAAGTAGTAAAATACCTGCGGCGTAGAGCAAGCGCGGGTACGAGGCGGGTACGGCGCGCGTGTCGGCGGTGGCGGCAGTGACAGTGGCGGCGAGCGTGTCGGTGGAGGCGGGTTGCGTGGCGGCGGCTGCCAGTAGACGCTCCCACAGCAACAGGCGTGCGCGCGGGTCGCGCTCGGCCGCCAACAGCGCGCGCAGGCGGCGCAGCTGCTCGAGCGGCGGCAGTGCGGCGCGCACGCACTCCAGTAGGCGCACGCGCAAACGTGCGGCGTGCGGGTGCCGCTCCACTGCGCGCTCTGCTGCCGCCAGCGCCGCCTCAGCCGAGCCGCACCGCTCCTTTAATGAGGAGCCACCGCTTAATATACATACGACAGCAACTTAAGTGCTTGAGAATTGAAAATATAATAAACAAGTTTTCTCTAAATACAAAATCAACATTGTTTGTTCAAAATGTTAGGACAAATAATGTCTGTTATTAAAGATTCTATTTTATAAAAAATAGTAAACTTTCCCGTTTTAAAGTTCCGTAGGAAAATAGAAAAACACGGAACCCTTACCGACTTGTTAAAAATGCGTACTAGCGCGAGTTCGGGATTAAAGTGTGGTTTAACGCGATTCATTATTACAAACGATGATTTTAGCTTAACCGACGGCAAGACTGTAGTTCTAAGTTTAGACTTGCTCGGATCCTAGTTTAAATTTTAGAATGAGACTCCAATCTCAAGATCATTTGTTAATGTCACTTCACTTCTTACATTTTGAGTTTTGGTACGATTACATCAGTTTGATAAAGAAAATAAATAAATTAAAAAGGTCGCAATTCAATAAGTTCCACGGATTTTGAAAATATCGACTACGTAAAAAAATATAATATATATAGCGAGCGTGTGCACTCTTATGAAGAATTCAATTATAGAGACAGATTTTCTGAATGTTTTGTTATATATATACAAAAAGCACCCGTTCAATCAGCTTCGCCTGTGTTTACCCAGCCCACATCGCCCACTCGCCGCTCATAGCCAACATCAGCGGAGATCGTTGCGGAACTTTGTGTGAGCGAGTGGTCGGAGACGTGGAAATTCGAGGGGTTAATACGAGCATGGAGAGCCTTTTGTTGACTACCAATGCCCGTAGACATCCGCACAAGGGCTATCCTTTCCTCCTCCCATTGCAACGGCCCATCGAAGACTTACAACGGCAATTATACACCTAAGAATAGACGTCGTCCGGCTGATGATGATATGGGTTGTTGTCGAATTACAGCCCGGCGCTTCATTTATTAAAAGAACACAGCACTTTTTGCGTTAATCGGAACAAGTAAAATATTTTTGTGTACTTGTACTAACAATGTAAAACGTCTGGACATCTGTCATCTGAGTCCACTAAGGTTAGGTTTACAGCATTGGTGGCTTGTCAAATGTAAATTAGTTAAATGTCAAAACGAACACCGAGCATTGGTGAGGCGGTCATATTGCAATAACTGACATTCGACTCTGAAACGTAGTGAAGTGCGCATGCGACCACGTCTTCGGTGGACATTCTATTCCGTTAATTAAATCCGATAAAATCTTGTTAATTAGTGAACATTTTATAATTGCTTTTGATTGATTCATGGAAGATTAAATGTTATTATAATATTACCGTCTATATTTTATTGGCATATTGTCTTCTACATGATGCATGATGAAGAACACTTCTTGTTTCGAAGCACAAGACTTTATCAGAAGTGGGATACGAAGAGTCTAATACATCGGAGACAATACCCAAACGAGGAAACCAATATTCAAGTACTCACGACTTACTTGCTGGAATGGAAACAGTTTTGACAAAATTACTGGCAGCAACTCCCGGTAATGTGCAAACAGTGCCGCTGCAAAATATCTCAACGCAGTTAGTGAAATTTGACCCTGACGATTTAGAGGAGACGGTTGATGTACAATTACTGACATCATAATCACTAATAAAAACCTATGAGGCACGGAGCTGTAACTCGCATTAATTAACTCACTGAAGGGTCTCTTCTCTTCTTTGACTAAATTGAGGAGTATGGAAATAGAATGGCCTTATGTTAGGGAATTACAACTTGTAAGGCACGGAAAGCATATGCTTATGTAAGATTACTTTGAAGTCATGTGGTTCGAAATAAAACCACAAAATCAGCATCCTAGACAGCTATGCATTTGAGGAGCATCATGGAAGGAATACCAAAAAGGTAGAGATGGCCGAGGAAGCTATCACTGGATTTGTCATATCGGGTCTTAACCAAAGAAACTACCATTCGCAGGGAGCTGAATTCATTCACTATTACGTCGACAGCTCAACTGCGTCGCACTCTTCGCGGAATATCCCTGAAAAGACGACTGGAAAACTATGGTGAGCAATTTTTCGGCTCCAAGAAACACGCACAGAGGCTGATTCAAGACTTGGAGGTGCCTGTCACTACGGTGGTCATCGCGGACAAAATAGAAGAATGTCGTAAGTGACACTAGTAAGAGACACTCTGCGTAAAGCTACGGGTAAGCCAATTTCTTTTTCATTCGACAGTGGATCCGCATGCTCATTGATCAAACACAGCTAAACAGCTCCACGGTTCCGTGAGCAGTGACACTACATATCTGACTGGTATAGGGGGTGAAGATATAAAGTACTCTAAATGTGCTCTAAAGTGCTTCAGATATTGTCATGTCTTGACTCAGTGTATCTCAATGGCCATACTCTTCCATATAATGCCAGATCATGTGCTAATAGGTAGAGACATTTTGGTCCAAAGAATCCATGTAGAAATTAATAGTGACACACTAAAATTTTCCTCCCGTAAGGGCATCAATACTGTTAGGGCAGCTTGTAATTTAAATTTCTGTGCGATTTATACCGACCTAGAATAAAGTACGACTGTTCAGTATACTACGCAAGTATTGTGAGTACTCTATATAAGGTATGCCCACACGAAAGATCACAACTGGTGAAGTGAACATTGATCTTATACATCCGTATAAAATCGTACAAAGTGGCTCCCACCAAATATCACCAGCAGATGAGGCCGTCGTGAAAGAAAAGGTACAGTCGTTTTTAGAGGCAGAAATAATTCGGGAGACTTCTTCCCCTTTTGCGAGCCCAATCGAGCTGGTAAAGAAAAAAGGATGGCACTGACGGGCTATGAGTCGACTAGAGAGTTAAACGCTAACATGCGCTCCGAAGGATAGAAGAGCAAATGGACCGCCTAAATGTAACGCATTCCTTCAGCTCTTTAGACATGGCTGCTGGCTATCGTCAAGTGAACGTCAGCCCAAGGTCATTGAGCGAGCTTCTATTGTAACACCTGATGACAAATTTGAATATCTCGGCTGTGGATGTCTATTATCGGCTTATGAAATTCTGCGTGTGTGTACCGATAAAGCTCTTAAATCCTTCAAGACACCATAGAATTAGTATATATGGATGACGTCTTATCTTACTCAGCCAGTGTAGATGAAAGACTGCAACGACTTAAAACTGTATTACGGGCACTAAGGCTCTTCTTTTAAAATAACAAAATGTAAGCTAATGAAAACTGAAGTTGATTATTTAGGATATGATATACGAGCAGGTGAAGTAGGGCTAAATCCGGGAAAAGTGAAAGCTCTTCACAAAGTTTATTTCCTCAAAACTAAGGTAAGTGCGACAATCTCTAGGGGTTAGCTTCATACTTCCGTCGTTTCATAACCAACTTCGCCAGCATTGCCTGCCCCTTATATCCCTTGTCTAAACTTAAAGGCCGCATAACGTGGCACGTTTTTTACGATACATGAACGCAGTGTATAAAAAAAGCTACTTTATAAAAATAATTAATTGGTATAACCGTACTGAAACTTTATTACTTCGCCTTAAAAATGTTTACCATTACGTAATAAAGTGACAGGTCCACTCGCGTCAGGTGATCACCTGATTACCTATTTCTCTGTCCTTTTCTAAATTGCAATGCAGCTGTACAGGTACGTATTCAGACGATACTAGTTAGAAACATTGTCATCACGTCTTACCCATTTACTCCTGCTAAGCTTACGGCTCATAGTAATTCCAACCTGTGGAACTATTAAATGTTTATGAAATAAAGATAATAATAATAGATACATTTCAATCTTCGGATTTCGCATAGTAAATTTCTTAAGGATATAATATCAATATGCCTGTGTCCAACAGTGGACGTAAACCGGCTGATGATGACAATAATATCAATAATGAAATAACATGACTGATGACGACTAGCTATTTTAACAATAAAAAAAAATTATATGATAATACATACCTATTCATAACATGTTTAATACCAAGTAGCGAGTTGCAATGTTTAATACCAAGTTTCAACACGAGAAGCTTTGTAACGTAACGTAAAATGGCGACGATATAAGGTAAAGTAAGCGGCCAACAGAAACCTTGCTTTGCATGTATAGCGTAGTATTACTAGAAGTAATTAATAATTTGTAGGAGGTAGTGCCATGCTCATTGAAATCGATGCAGGCCAGCACGAGCGGTGAAGTACCTCTCGCTCACATGATATCGTCGTAAAGGTGCAGCTATGCCGTCAAGTTTCGTACTATTTGTGTGTAGTCGATGTTCCATTTGAGAGGAAGAGGCACTGTTTTTGTTTGTTCGAGAAAAGTGAAAACATTTCCCTGTCTTACGCAATCAATCAATGATTCCAGTGCGAGTCTAACTCTTGCAGGAAGGGTTCCGTACTATCATGTATAAAAAAAGATGTCCGGACAGACTGATACCGAAGTTTTACTAACACATAACCATATGGGATAAAGTAGGACCCTATTACTAAAATTCCTGTCTGTGATGGATGGACATCCATCACCAAGCTCTATCTCATGGAACTTGATAGATAGAGTTGAAATTTTAATAGGTGTATTCCTGTTGAAGTTATAACAAAATATACGAAAAAGTACAAGATACCTAATTATTTTAGGGGGATCCCATACAGGAAAGATTTTTTCCGTTTTTATTGATCTTGTACGGAACCGTTCGTGCGCAACCTTAAAGAAATGTTATAATGCTTAACATCGTATATGTATGTTATTTGTTTTCGTAATTAGAATATGAAATGTAAGTAGGTAATCCAGTGTGAACGAGCCTCAAAAGAACTTGTATATTTTTGCTTAGAACGTTATTAGGCACTTTAAAATTATTTTTTAATTGCAGTCAAATTACGCATTTGTGCGGACATGTGATTGCGAGTGTTAATAAAGTGAAGTGTGATTATCGTGTTTCAAGCAACTCATGTTGTGTTTCTATTTTTATCATGCCATCATTTTTGTACAGTAACATACAGTACACCGATATGGCTTTGGCCTATGGGACGGCTCAGGGCAATTGTAGTGAAGACTTGCGCTTTTATAACGGGTATTTAGGTCATCGCCATGATTAACGTATTCCTCTTCCAATGGCCGAATGTTTATGCCAGTGGTACAACGTTTACGGGATCACGGCAGTTATGTGCAATACAGATGCTAGCAGCAACAATAATTTGGAAGTTTGTGACAATACTTCGATATTTGAAATCCGGAAGACAGTACCAGGTCTGCCGGAAAGTTATTGAGGGTGCCACATAGTCCTGTCCATGGAATTCTTAAAAAACATTCCCGTCATCCTTATAAAATAAGTCAAGTGCAAGCATTGTTACCCATTGATTACCAACACCGCATCGATTACTGTCAATGGCTAATAAATCAAATCAATACGGATGTGATTTGATTTATTACCCGATATGCCAATTTTATTGTAAAAGTTTTGTGAACTGATGTAAATACTTTTACCAGAAACGGTATGCACAAGCGACGCAATATACATATGTGGGCCAGAATGGCACGAGTTTATTGCGATGAAAAAATGCAATATTATGACGTGTAGAATTCAACTGTATACTGTGTCCTGTAGAATCTGAATGTGGCTTTTTCATACGAATAACCACCGTGGCTTTGTGTACCTATCTTCATTAATGAGTAACCTACTGCGGTGTTAAGGTTAGTTTATTAATTAAGCTTAAGTTTTGTTTTAATTTTTTTTTTTGCCAATTTGAGGTCCCTTTTCAGTTTTTTATTGGTCATCGATAAGGAAGCTTAATATTTTTTGTTTGTATGTCTACGACAGTTTAGTTTGTTTTCATGAGCTTATCGTATAGCTGGACTCCCGTTTGAATTTTGCGCGCTCCTTTCGTTACCTACTAAGGGAGCTAATATGAAGCCCAGCCGACATCATGCGCATTGTTAAGGGGAATCGCTGTCACAGAACATTTTGTTTTTGGGTGTATATTTGTAAATATGAGACGTCTCTTATATCTATCATCTAAATAAAACATACATTGGTGGTATACTACATCATACTAAATTTGGTGTTCAGTTTTCCTGTATATAAGGAAGGACGTAGTGCGGCGCATGCCGACTTTTATCTAGGAATCCCTTACCATCTCCCACAATAGACAACACAGAACACGATGTCCCCGACACTGATTCAGGTCAATTTAAAAACTTTGTTAAATTGCACAGTAGTTGGATACAAGTTGAGGAGAAACGATATCAGGAAATTCAAAACCTAATCAAGCAGCACGAACATGGCGAGTTACCTCAAGCAGTGGCTAACACCTACGATATTCATGAAGGCATCCTATACCGTAAACAGAAAGAAACAAATCAAATAGATGGCTGCCGATTGTACACTGTTCCTTAGTGTGGACACTTATAAATAATGTGCATACCGAAATTCAACGCCTGGGTCCTGATAAACCCTTGATATCGACTATATGAACAATATTGGTTCCCCCATATGTCGAAGAATGTCCACAATTTTATTGATTCCTGTATTTCATGTAAAGACTCCAAAGGTCCATCAGGGCACAAACAATAAGACTTCACCCTATCCTTAAAGTAGCAGTGCCGTGGCATATCAATCATATTGACATCACTGGCAAGCTTAGCGGCAACAGTGTCAGGAAATAATGTGCTTCTATTACCATAGATGCATTAGCGAAATACGTTCTTTTAGAGTACACATACGGGCAAAGCTTTCAAGAAAGCTGTATGCCCATTCGGTTCACGTAAGAGAATGATAGGTGACCAAGGGAGGTGTTACATAAGCACCGAATTTAAAGAATTCTGTGCTTATCATAATATAGAACTGCACCTTATAGCAACCGGCTCTGCAAGAGCCAACGGCCGGGTAGAAACAATGATGCGCACCCTGAAAAATTTGCTTTCCATAATAGAAAATGACACGAGTAAAGTCTGAAGATATTAATTAGGTGAGGTACAATTAGCGTTAAATAGTACGAGGCCTAGGACTACAGGTTTCACACCGACAGGGTTAATGTTTGGCATTCGCGCGCAGACGTTGGGATATCCCAAGTAGCCCATAACGTAGACACCGCGTCACGTGTCAACTTAGATAATATAAGACGTGAGACGTCTGCTAGAATTATCAAAGCATCTAGTTCACAAGAGCAGCTCTTTAGCAGCGCTACCATAAAACCATTTGAATTAGGCGATTCCGTCTTCACCGAGTGTAGTGAGCGTAATGCGACAGAGGTAGCTAAAAACTTTTTAAATTGTAAATAACATTTATTACTTTCACAGTTTAATACACGAGTATAAAACAGTGGTCTCCATTGGCTGCAAGCTGCTAGTCTTTTAAACGTTGAGGACAGTTATCAATAGAAGCACATACTCTTTCAATGGGGTGATTCTTCATTGCCAATCGTATGCATTGTTCGAGGCACTCCTAATTATCATGGCGTTTAAAGCAAGCTATACTCCCTAAAATTGACCAGAAATCAAAATCCAGCGGATTAAGATCGGGACTAGACGAAGGGTAGTCTTCAGCTCAGACAAAGCCTCGACGTTCGCTTCCAACCAAGACTGTTTGGACCGAGCCTTATGACAAGGCTCCGAGTCTTGCTGGAAGTATCATACTTGGTTAATGAACATGGTGTTATTAACTTTACTACCTTCTTAAGACACTTGTGCCGATGTTTTGATAGCTTTTTCACAAAAAATTGGCTAAATTACTACCTCATAACTAGCACCCCACCAAATCATCACTGAAGTCATAAATAACGTCAATTTGTTTGTTAACATGTTGCTCAGTTGTGAAAAGAAATCTCAGCCGTAAACAAAATTTTCTGTGACTTCCCTGAGCGTACCGCTTCAGTAGCTTTAATTTATCAGTTAGGAAATGAACAGTGCGTCTCTTGTAGGCTGCAAATCTTAAGTCATCTCTTAAAATACGCGACATGGTTCTAGGTGCTGTACTCCTTTCCCGAGATAAAGTATTTTGTCTTTCGCTAGAAATGCCAAGGCAGAACTTATATGTAATATTAATGAAATCCTGTAACTCTGATAATATTTAAACACACAAAAGAAATACATTGGACCAGTTGAACTGGAAGCATGATTTAGAACAGGCTTCTGTATTATTGACATATTGTGAATACAATGAATAATACTATGCATACTATGCTCAAGGTTTCCACAATCTGAACCACACCATACGGATGCTATGCTCTTGAATAACTCGGACTACCAGCAGTTTAATTAAATATATTTTAAACTATTTATACTGACAGCCACGCCAGAATCCAATTGGGAGCACTGGGCAACAAATTTACCATAGAAAGATGTGTCCGACAAGAGGACCCACTGTCACAAGCTTCTCTCTGGAAAACAATCCTTATTGACATCCTAAGATGAATTTATAAACAGAAGTGGAGGTGGACAGGACATATGATGCACGAAAGCCATAGGAAGTGGAGCGAGGTTGCCACAGAATTGAATTGAATGAAATTGAAAGGACTGCTGGATTTGTGCACCAGAGTACCACTGGACAGACCAAAGTGGAAGTCGCTCGAGGAGGCTTATGCCAAGGGGCACGTCGAGATCAGGGACATTTTATAAATGTACGCAATTATTTTCTGTGGTCCATTGGTGGCATGGAGGAAAGGAGGGCGAGGCATCTGCGTAGGAATTATGCTAGTGTTCATCATTTATTCGTAAAAAGTATGTAGCCCGTTTTACGAATAAAAGGCTCCAATTGCTCATTTTAATGGAGGTTTTCAAATTATTATTATTATTATTATGTAAGTAATGGATTCAAAACATAGATACCTGAAAGTCAATGAATTTTTCCCATAACGTAATGTCATCTGGGTTGTCTGTCAACAGCAGCTGGTATGCCTCAGCTCTCTCTGTAATGGCTGGACCATCACTATTCTCGGGTATGCAACGGGAGAAATAACGCTGAACACGCTTTTCCTTACAAATAAATTTAGCGCCTACAGCATAATCCCCTTTTTTGCAGTGATATCTATAAATAAAAAAATGCTTTAATGTTTTGCCAGTTATTTACTATTTTGAACTATAATGTGCATAGGTATACCCAACTCAATTTTGTCTTTTCTCTGTGCCACTGTGAGAAAGCTGGGACCCTACCCATCCATATTTTTGGAAAAGGTACTGCCATGCTGCATGCACCATGCATGGCACTATCTCCCCCTAGGCAACGGAATTGGGCCGCCACGACCGGGGAAGTACATCTCACTCCCTTTATATCGGCGTAAAGTGACAGTGTTTCTTCGGATTGTGAAAAGCCGGTGGTCCATTGGGGGAGGGATGATAGGAGGGCAACGCATCAAGCGTAACAATCATGCGAATGTCCGTGGACGTCGGTAATCATTAAAAGGTTCCGATTGCTCGTTTGCCCCTTATAGAAAATGTACCTTCACGCCTGTTATCCCCGAAGAGGTAGGCAGAGGTGTGCTAGTACATCCACAACTCGTAAGTCCAGTAGATATACTCGAACACCCACGACTAGCCAAGGCAATAAGGCCCACGATGTCATTGGTGGCAAGCCTATGGCCACTTCGGGCACATTCCAATCCCGGACAATGTAATACGTACACAGAATAATCTGAGAAACATTTAATAACAGTTGCCCGACCTGTGGATCGAACCCAAGACCCCACGCGGCTAATAGTCTTAACGGGCGACGCCCGCACCGCTGCACCCCAGAGGCGATATGCTATAAAGCATATCCCAAATTATAAAAATATATACATTAAAATGTAAATTATATTAGCGTTATATATTTATATGTTTTGATGGGTTACCTCAGGATGTCAAGGAGGGCAGCGTGACCATCCTAAGAGATGAACTCTACCTGAGTATTACGTGTATGATGGCAAGCTGTAGCAAATCACTGAGGTACGCACCTGAGGTGTGCACATATCATGGCCTTCATATAAGTATAGGTATAAAAATACTATACAGGCAACTGGTGAGTCATTTTGGTCGCTACAGCAGTACATTCGTTACTAGATTCTGCCCAAAATGTGTAATTAAAATATGTATCTTCTTTTTAAAATAAATCTACAAATTACTGAACTTGTTAATACAGTATTAGCAGTAACGTTAGGGACATTGACACGCCTGCACCTCACACCACAGAGTATGGTAAACGTTAGGGACATTGACACGCCTGCACCTCACACCACAGAGTATGGTAAACGTTAGGGACATTGACACGCCTGCACCTCACACCAGAGTATGGTAAACGTTAGGGACATTGACACGCCTGCACCTCACACCACAGAGTATGGTAAACGTTAGGGACATTGACACGCCTGCACCTCACACCAGAGTATGGTAAACAAGGTGTGTGATCTTAGTCCTTCCTTGTATTTAGAAGGGCCTCCGTGTCAGAGACCTAGTGGTTATAGCTTCAGACCAGGTTCAAACCCTGCCCAAGTATGGTTCAAGCCTTGTCTTGGCAATGCGGCTCAGTCGCCTGGGGCGAAACCAGGTATAGCCAAGTGAACCGAGGGGGCTGCTCTTTGTACCCGTATTATAAAAAAGAGGGGACTGAAGAGCAGGAGGAGGATGCACTCTTTGTACCACTTCCATTAGAAGAGGGGAGCAACACAACAGCAAACAGGAGGAGGAGGAGGAGGAGGAGGAGGCACTTTTGGGCATTGGGGCAAGGGGCGAGGATGGGAACCTCTCCGCATTGCAGTGTCTCACAGTCGGTGGGGTCGTCCGGTGGTGCGAGCACTGCTTTGTGGACGTGGAGTCTGTCCCTTAGGGGACTGACTAGCCTAGCCGTCCAGGTGCCTGAATGATTTGTAGTGCCAGGTCACCTCACCGAAGGCGACACTTGTGGCGCTCATGATGGTTTCAGTGGGTATATGGTAATATAATATGCTGTGAGCCCCGAGCCCCACACACACCATTGGTCCCCGCACAGGGCTAGTGAATAAATGCTTTAAAAAAATGTACCAATGAATATTTCTAACTTAAGTACATTTGCTCTTACAGTCAAGAAAAACATCATAAGGAAACCAGGATTCTGTTGCATATCTGTCAAGATATTTACGAACTCTGTACTGTGATGACAGCTAGCCTGTGTTAGACAGACACAATATCCAGTACGGCCCCAGAGGAAATGACATGAAGACACATTGGGTGTGTACCTCAGTGATGTGTACACTTAATACTCCTTACTTAAAGCCCATCTCTTAGGATGGTCACATAACCGTCCATATGTCATAGTAATGTAACAACATCAACACATATAAGTATATAACAGATTTGTGTATTTGAATTCTACATAATCTAGAATTAGGCCTAGTTCAGTTTTAATGCTGGCTTGCAGAAGTCAGATGGCAATCACTCTGGGTAAAAAATGGCGCCCTCCCCAAATGAGTGAAATATGATGTAAAACTGGGATAAGGCTAGGACAAAGTTATGTCTATGAGTGATAACAAAATCTCACCAGGTCTATATACAGATATATAGATTTGTCTCCTACAATTTTTTTTGCAATGACTGCCTAATGGCCCAATTGAAAATAACAATATAAGTGGCAGCATTTATGAAAATACATTTAATAGGGACAATAAATTGTACAACATGTGCCAGCCGTATCTACACACAAGAAAACAATTTTTAAACAGCAAATAATGAAAAGATAGCAACTAAGATACTAAACTTATTGCTTTTATGTTTAGATATTATAATTTATGTAGTTTTGTTGTAATAAACCATAATAAATTAATTAACAAAGAGAGGATTAAAAAAGCTAGTACATACTATATCTTGTTGGCTAGCTATTTCAGCTTATATCTAAATGCTAAATATACATAACATAAGTTATAAATTAGCAATTTAACTACTAGGTAAATTCCATACTTACTCAGGGCGGCCGGGGTAATAAAGCGTTGAAACTCCTAAGTTACCATAATCATACTTGCTGTCTAAGTAAAACTCACTAGTAATATTTATTTGAGACGTAGGATTACGCCAAATTTCTTTATTTTGTTTTGAATCTTTTCCAGGTTCAGATTCTTCTGTATCACTTGCTAATAATTGGAATTCTACAGCTTCCGAAGGAAGGTCTTTATCTTTCCACACTAAAATCGCATATTTTGATAATTTAAGTACGTAATGCTTTTTTTTTTTAGTAAAGTATTGGTAAAATTAACGAAAACATACCCAACAATTCATTTGGTTTAGACTCAGTTTCACCAGTAGAACCATAGGACGGAAATAAAGCCATAATGACTATTGTTGTTAACAAGTTCTTTACATTGCTAATAGTCTTCTTTAATTATAATGAAAATGCAATCAAGTAAATAGACTAATTTTATATGGTCTATACAATAAAATGTAAATTACTAGTGTCACATTCTCTTTGATGTAAATAATCACTTGGCGCAATCTTAACATATTTGACTGTTGATTTCCCTTTCGTGTCGTGGCGTGGTCAAAGTGAAGCTTCTTCTGATCCACCAATAACGCCAATGAAACATAAAATAACCAATAGCATGCATTCCGCCATCGTATCCGCCAAAAAATGCCGCCATTTTTCCGGCTTTACTTATTGCGTTGAGCGGAATAAACGTTTGAAAGAATTTTCATACATTTTCGTTCCACATATCAAAAAAAAATTCCACATACCAGTTTATTAAGTTATTCAGTATACTCCATCGTAAATGCTGTGTATATCAGGTTGCTTAAGTAGGCGAGGAACTATGTTATTTCACAAGTTCCTAAATTGTGAGAAAGGACTTCGAAAGTGGTTGCATCATATTAAATGTGATCTACTGAAAATGGTTGGACCCCACAAGTTTTTTCTTAAATTATTGCAGTAATATATAAACAATTAAACTATTATTTTTCTGTGCTCAATCTAGTATGTAAATAACCTTAAAGGCAAATACCCTTGAAACAGTTTATCATCATAGATCTTTTCAAATTTCAGACGAATTACCGTCTATATCATCTGTATCAATGGCCGTAACATTAATGAATCAAAGTGCGGATGTAGAAACCCCAAGGAGCCGTTAGGTATTATATTTCATATCAATTAATAAATATTTTATACAATTATCATAGATCACAATCACAAGCCGTCTAAATGTAGCCTGATAAAAAGAACTCAAACAAAAAAAAGGATATTACATGTAGCTTTGACTTGCACACTTTTTGGCTGGAACACATTACGTGATGAAGAAAAAAAAATTATGATTTTAATAAGATATCATGTTTTTATCCGTATTTAAGCGTATATTAAGAAATTTATCATATCACCATCGGAATTCATTCATTACTGCAATAATTTAACAAAAAATTTGTAGGATCCAACAATTTCCAGTAGATCACGTTTAATATGATTTGCATCATATTTCATCATAGAGCATTTTCGAAGTCTTTTCTCATAATTTGGGAAGTTGTGTAATAACGTAGTTGCTCGCTTACTTAAGCAACCTGGTATACAGCATTTACGATAAAGCATATTGAATAACTCAATAAACGGGTATGTGGAAAAGTTTACTGATATGTGGCACGAAAGTGTAAGAAAATTCTTTCCAACGTTTGTTCCGCTCAACACACATGACACAATTAGTAAAGACGGAAAATATGGCGGCATTATTTGAATGCACGCTATTGGTTGTTTCGTGTGTCATTGACGTTATTGGTGGATTACAGGAAGCTTCATATTCAGCCACGGCACGACACCACGAGAAAAGCAACTGTCAAACATATTAAGGCCCCGTGGTAGTTAGTGTTAGTATATAGTTTGTGATTGTATAGACGTATTATTTTTCCTAGTAGTTTGATATTTGAATTTTGATACTTTTATTTTTGTGTAACGTAAACAGCAAGTATGGCTACAGGAGTTATTTTTTGTTTATCATAAGCCGTATCTCTATTAATTATACATTTTCTGTAAAATAACGAATGTATAATGATAATAAGACAGCGTCGATCCTATGATACAAACAAACATGGCAAAGAGTTGAGTTCTTAGTGACCTCAGTTAACATATTTTGTGTAGTAAATATATTTTTACTGTGAAATGGAGGTAAATATGAATTGGACTGAAGACGAACTTGAAAATTTTTCTGATGTGATAATTAAAATCCTGCGGGAGGGTAACAGGTCACATATAAAATTTGTACGTATCTATCTTTTATTTTTAACAAATTTATCACACAACTATGAAATAAATAAATGACATCATTACTTTCATTTCGAGCCTGGGCCTAATTTTTCTCCGGTCATGGTCTGACTACATATTTGTCGAAATTCGGCCAGTAGGACACTAATATGATGTATATATGATTATACAGAAGTTGTACTTATGTTTTAAAAAAATCCAAAGGACGACGTGTCCCATTTAGTGGCTCTTTGCTATACATTCTTAATTTGTAGTGTAAAATATGACATGAACTAAGTAAAAATAAGAAATTGGTATGATAATTACATACTTACTTTGCGACCAATGTGAATATAATGGCCTAATAGTGTGAATTATTAAATAAATTATTGAGTAAAATGCTTATTACAACTTGATGCTACATTTTATATTTATAAAACAGTCCACCCTTGTTCTGCATGGATATGTCACAAATATTATTTGTTGATTTACAAATATACAAAAATAATAAAGTTTTATTCCATCC
>JAFELO010001919.1:86643-100691 GCA_017140195.1 Eumaeus atala
ATAGCATTCGGGCGCAAATGGGCAATCACAGGCTTTTGATGACTACCGATGCCCATGGACATTTGCATGATTGTTATGCAGATGCATTGCCCTCTATCATCCCTGCAAATGAAACATGACAGCAATGCTGTCACTTTACGGTGATGTCAAGTGAGCGAGAGGTACCTCCCCAGTCAAGCCGGCCCAACCTATTTTGGAGGATGAGGATGGCATAGGAGGAAAATAATTTTTCTAAGAGGTTCAGTAGTCTCTGAGGCTATTTTTTTTTTCATTAAGCAAACAAACAAACAAATGTTTCCTTATAATATTAGTATAGATATTAACATACACATTTCTTGTTACAGAAACCTACCAATAGGGATTTATTGAAAATTGGTCTAGCCTCAGGGCAAATAAAATTATCTTGTAGCAACATAGAATCATGTTGTCAGTCTTTCAAAGACGCTGCAGTTTCTAAGGTATGTGTTAAATATTAATCATGCATTGGACATAAAGTGTGTGTGCATTATAGTAGCTCATACATGTGTAGCTATATAGGTACTACTCAACTGTATATCTTATTTGTATGTTTTGAAAGAATGCACACAAACCACATACCTTGCTCTTTGACTTTTAGTATATTTATTAAGCAAGGACTTCAAACACGGTCCTGAAAATATCTTCTAAGTTCCACTCGCACTATCTCTCTCTTCTTTCAACTTTTTCTTCTGGCACATTGGGGGGGGGGAGGGGGAGGATGAAAAAGGAGGGCAACGCATCGACATAATTATGCTTGTTTACTTAAGCAACAAATAATTTAACATAATTATGTTACGTTGACACGTCGGGCAACGGCCTACTGACCCCCCTCCCTTCCCGCAGATGGGAAGGATGCATCCCGATATTTAAGATTAGACGAAGTAAATATTATTATCATGGCCGAGGGGACCAGGTCCTCTCGCCCCTCCCCCCTCTCGCTAACGAGGAGAGCAGCTTACGCGCGGCAGCTAAAGTTGGCTTTGCATTATCATGGAGGCTGAAAAAGATGGTCGAGCTATCATGACTTAGGGAAACCGTCCTCCCCTTCCACCTCGGACGGATGGTACGAATCGCGCGCGGTCGTCGTGGTTGGCCAAACCGATACGGCGGTTTGCCTTGTACTGGAATTTTCTCTTGCGACTAGCATCGTCGTTCGGACTATTCTGAGTCGTACGTATGTGCTGTTGTCTGCCATGATGTGGTGATTGTGGATTCAATCGTAATCGCTCTTAAAGTTGATAATGCCATAGTGTCTGTTGTTTGCAGATGCGCTCGCTCATACGTCAAGGTGGCTCCTGGGAGAGCGCCTGGG
The DNA here is from genome assembly GCA_017140195.1 of Eumaeus atala. Classification (NCBI taxonomy): domain Eukaryota; kingdom Metazoa; phylum Arthropoda; class Insecta; order Lepidoptera; family Lycaenidae; genus Eumaeus; species Eumaeus atala. The sequence goes on from JAFELO010001919.1 coordinate 87,974, forward strand.
GCGCTCCGTACTGGATCCACGTTCTGGAGACGAGCTTTGGTATCATTGAGACTGCGCTACAGGTACATTTAATTTTAAGATTCCATAGATAGCACTACACCGAGTAACAGCACTCTGCTGGCTCTGTATTGGTCAGTAACAATAGTGCGGTCCCACAATTTGGGACTGTAACCAAATTTGACAGCATTGCGTTTTGTGTATCATCGATATATTATCAATAAAAGAGTTTTGGAACCAACTTTGGCATCATTGATATCGATGTTGACCCACGGCCCTAGTACTGGCGTAGTGGGGAATATCTCAAGCCTGCTGCACTACTAGGCAGTAGTCAGTAAAATTTGTCATAACCAATCATTCAGTTGAAGTCTAGTTCGTGCTTATCATTACAATAATGTATTCTCTTACATGTTGCCAATATTTTTTTGAATACCAAATAATATAGCGGGCCCTAAGCAAGCGTCTCTTGTTTGTTGACCTAATTTTGTTGTCAAATAAAATCCTCACAAGACACGAACTTGTACTAAACATTTATCAATAGCACTTTGAGGACGGGCAACCATATTATACACATTATACAGAAATAAATATTAACACGGCTTTTTTAGATTTAGCTGGCCTCCTGTTTCTCTTCTCGCCAATTCAAATTTTCAATTTTCTCGAAAAGGGATATTTCAGCTTGGTTGCTAAACCCAATAGACGTTAACAGGTACATAGTAGGTACTGTCAGACTGTAGGACAGTTACAGCTTCCGGTTAACCACTCATCGTTGTTGATGATACCATTACTTCCTGTTAACTGATAAACTGTTTTTTAAAATAGTTGAAATTTTCTCAGTGGTCATTATGAGTTTTTAATTCCATGTTATCACCGGATAGAATTCGGTGGTATTTTGCGGAGTCTGTCGTCTTCTAGGTAGTTTAGGCCATTGGCACGCTTCAGTTGACTGAGCGGACCTTGCTACGCTGCGTGGTGTGGTGAGGGTGTGAGAATCGGACTTATTATTAATATCATAAACGTTAGACCAGGCGTTCAATATGTCTTTTTGCTAGCTACTGCTTGGCTTCAGTTGTCAATGTACGAGTGGTCCGATGATATCCGCGATGCTGTGCAACGAGAGAGTTGCGTACCGCCGCCGTCTAGTTGCGAGAACGTTCCGACTGAAAGTAGTGTCGTTCAAAGTAAATTACGTGTTAGTGTAGTGTGTAGCCGCAGTGCTGCCACTCTGCTCCCATATCATAAGGAAGTCTAATAATGTTATTTGGCAAACTTTATATAGCGCAACTTCGTCCGCGCAGACTTATAAAATGAAGATTTTTTGTTTTTAGACTTTACGAGTTCCACGTCATGTATTATTGAGCCATGAATACTATTTAGACACAACAGAGCACGCTCATCAATCCCTGTGCGTATGTACCCAAGTATGATATCCCACTACGCCACTTCCATGTCCCTGACTAATTATAAAGAAAGCGAGATTTTACTGTTCACAATAATACCCATACAGTCACGCACGAGCTGCGCGCACGATCGGATGCGCTACACCGTGCGGTGCAGTTGTTATTCCTAACGTGATAACAAATTCCAAGACGAAATGTGTCTCGAGTAACATGTTTATAGATGAGCTTTTGTCATATATTTCAAATAAAATTTCGATTGGTGACGAAGAAACTTTAGTGCGAATTTGTGCGTCTGCTTTTACTAGCGACCAGATGGATATTCGAAATCACAATTATTTAAAGCATTACCTGATGAAAGGGAAAAAACAATCCGACGGGGTAATGATAAGGAAAATAGGGATTTATACGATATACAATCATATCCCGTACAATCCGTAAATACACCAATGTGTATTTAAATCAGCGGACCCTGATGTAACACCAACGTCTGTCGCAAGAGACCTAGACAAATTGCCAACCTTTACTTTCGGCCAACTCGACGTTTCCAAACTACTGGTTATTGGTTCAAAACGGAATAAAAGTGATTAAGGAAACCTATGTTACCCATGAACTGCTAAGTGTTACATTGCTGTGGATAAAATACAGTGTTCAGGCGCTTATTGTGACAGTGGACCGATGGAACTATCGTTAAATAGCTATTCCGATGACAATGCCAATGAATCTTTAAATTCACCCCAGAACTTACTTGATAATATACATAATTATAGCCCGATAAATATTTCTAATAATTGTGGTGAGGGTAACTTGAATGTTAACCATAGACGCCTAATGCTGGGAGGAAATTGTCGGACAAGACATTGGTCAAATTGGACTTACATGTGATGCCGAGCTCGAAATATTCCTTAGAATCGTCCAGTTTCATAACCCGTCAACATTATCTAATTGCGCAAAGACCTTCTACTATAATATATCATTAAACAAAATTCATTATGCCCTCCTGAAAAAATAGCAGAAAGTGTAACATCAAATATGGCAATACATTTCATAGGTAAGTTAATTTCAAGTGTATAAATTGATGTCTTAAGTGTACGTGAATGTTAGACATAACAATAAAACTTACTTTTACGGATTTTATCGCGGTTTGTTATATTATTTATGTAGCTCGACGTTTCAGAAGCTTTACGGCAACCATGGTCATGGGTGGACTGTAAAGCTTCTGAAACGTTGGGCTACATAAATAATATAATAAACCGCGATAAATCCGTAAAAGTAGTTTTATTGTAAAGTGTATAAATGTCTAAAAATAATTTATTCAGTGCTAAACTTACGACGGGTGATTGATAAGTATCCGAAACGACAAAGAAAAACTTTCATAACCTATTTAAAACAATTTTATTTTTCAGCGTACTTCCCTTTTACCTTGATGCGTTTAGTCCAGCGATTCTCCAATGCCGTCACAGTTTGATAAAATGTTTTCTCTAACCCCTCAAAATACTTGTCTACGGCGACACAGACTTCATCATCTGATGAAAATCTTCGGCCACCTAACCATTGCTTCAGATTCGGGACTAAGTGAAAGTCGCACGGGGCCAGGTGTGGGGCATAGGTGGGATGCGGTAACAATTCGAACCGCAATTCATGGAGTTTGGCAACTGCAATCTGTGTGGTGGAATAAAATTTTCTATTTACCTAAATGAAGCTCGTTCTTTCTACTCACCACTTATTGCTTTTCCTCTTTGCAAATAATCCACTAAAATTATCCCCTGAGCATCCCAAAAAAACGTCATCACTTTGCCGGACGACTGAACCCTTTTTGCTTTCTTCGGCGCAGGGTTTCCGCTCTCAGTCCAATGCTTAGATTGTTATTTTGTTTCAGGAGTATAATGATGTATCCATGGTTCATCTATTGTCACATAACGCCGCAAAAACTCGTTAGAATCATGCTTAAACAGCGCCAAACACTCCGACGAATCGTCCACTTGACGTTGCTTTCGGTCAACAGTGACCAAACGCGTCTTCCATCGCGCGCAAAGCTTTTTCATTCGCAAATGTTGGTGTAAAATGTTAAAAACGCGTTTAGAGGAAATGCTTACCATTTCTGCTATTTGCCACAACTTTATGCGCCGATCATTGAAAACGATTTTTTGAATCTTTTTGATCCTGTCCGTCTTTTTTATCAGTTTTAAAATACTTCTACATACTAGTATTTCTGGCGTTTTTAATTATATATGTATTGTGATCCCTACTACGGTATATACTGCAAACCTGCAGTCGGAGTCTGGAAGATACCGCCACCTATAAACACCTGTACAAATGCTTACCCACAGTTATTAATCCCTTACCTGGTACCCACAACCGACGCGAAACTAAAACCCAATGACATGGCATCATCTCTACGCCGTGGTTATGTGTGCGAGAGGCAACTTCCGAGTCATGATAGCCATTTCAGCTGCAATATAGCATTGATACATTAGACAGTTGAAAGCATTGTGTCTTTTAAGTAGGTACCAAAAATATTATTAAATCATGTATTAATGTATCCAAAGGGGCTAAAATGTGGATAAATGTCACCAGATGTAGCAATTGGTATGGTGCAACATGCAACGTAATATGCTCAAGACATTTTGAGGAAGGCTCTTTTATAAACATGAAAAATAGACGACGGCTGTTGAGTTCTGCAATCCCGACGCTGTTTTACGAGTACCATTTCTAGAAAGCTTTTGCCAAATCAAATATTTTTTTCGTAAAAATTATGAGCGAAACGGAAAAATTAGCTTTTTTCCCACTAACGAAAAATTATGTATTTCCATACAAATCGTGTATAACCTACAACTACTTACTCAGCACTTGTGGACTACTTGTAACGCAGGTCGCCATCTGAGCCATCTGAGCGAACACCAGCGCCCCCCTATATACATACAACACGATGGATGTTGACTGGCTTACATTTGCACCCTGCGCTTATTTTTTGTGTGAAACAAACTGCACATATGTGATAGTCATAACTTACTAATACCAACTTTAGGATTTTTCTGTGTAGTAAGGTCTAGATTCTTGGCAATTTTCATGTTTCTAAGTACGGACTCCTAAATACGAATATTATCTAGACTAATGATATAAATTTTAATGTTTGTTTGTTTGAACGGGCTAAACTACAAAACTCCTGGAACGATTGAAAAAATCTTGCAGTGTTTGATACCTTATTTTCGAGAAAGAATTAGGCTATCTATTTTCACGTTACGACTAATAGGAGAGGTAAAAGTTTGTAGTAAAACTAGGTCTGCTAATCTAGAATGTTTTTATTATATTTAAGTTCACTACACAATAAGTGGTTTGTACACTACCAAGGTGCAATACCTTTGTAGTGTACAAAACATTTATTGTTACCAATTTACCAATGTAAAAAACATAAATAAGTTTTCTTTATGGGCGAAATATCACTTTTCCAATAAACGAAACACAATACAATGAATACAGACAAACTTGGGTCAGATGCTTTTTATTTTGAGTAGTATATAATAATTCATAAAATATATTATATTGATAAATAATTGTATAGATGTAATTTTGTATAAAGTAATAAATTAATAATAATATAAGCCACACAAATACAAACATCTTTTCCTAAATTATATTTCTGTGTGTTGAATATCAAAGGCCTCCTCCAACGTTATCCACGAATTTCTGTCCCTAGCAATTCTTGTCCATGTGTCACCCGCTACTGCTTTTATATCCTCGACCCATCTTAATGGGCGCCGCGTTTTCTACGCTTGTGACCCAGGACCCAGGAACCAGTACATTATTTGTTTGCTCCAGTTTTCTCGTCCTTGGATTTTGTGCCCTGCCCACTCGCACTTCAGTTTTTTATAGTTAATGTGATATCTTTTGTATTTATATGTTTCTTTATTGCTTCAGTTTTGATTCTGTCAGATAGTTGTTTTCCTATTATGCTTCTATTCATAGCGTTTTGGCAAGTCGATAATTTTTTCATTTGTGCTCTAGTTAGAGACCATGTTTAGCAGCCATATGTAAGAATTGGTAACATATACATGTATAAAAAAGTTTCTTTTTAATTTTTAAATCTACTTGTTTCTTTTTCATTACTTCCTTGGAATTCCAATATCACTTCCAAGCGTTGCTGATACATTTTTTAATTTCCTTTGCCATTTGATTCTTTGATGATATTATTTTTCCCAAATAAACGTATTCGTTGACATACTCTATGTTATGGTTATTAATGTATATGGGTTCTTCTATTCCATTGGTCATGACTTTCGTTTTTGGAGTATTCACAAGCTATCCTGTTTTTTGGCACACCCTTTCTAGATCTATCAACATTTCCTGCAGACCTACTCTTGTAGGTGAGAATATGATTAAGTCATCTGCGAATCTCAGATGTGTCAATTGTTCTCCATTTATAGATATGCCCTTTCCTTCCCAGCCTAGTAGGCGAAAAATTTCTTCTAGGATAGGATCTTGGCGAACGCCTCTTCCAATGTTTATTACCTTTCCTTCCTTTTCAAGCTTAATCCTTATATTTTTAGATTGTTTTCGGATGCCAGATGCAAGAACTTTTCTCCATTCCTTGATCAACTACCGGATGTATAAGGGCCTAGTATACTTTCTTCATCGTCTATTCTATTTCCTACTTTAGCATTAAAGTAAGAAAGTGCGTTACGAAAGTTGCGTTATATAATATGTATACGAGACGAGAAGTTCTACTTTTTGGATGGTAATAGTCTTCCCCCACGGTGACTAGCCGGCTTGGGGTGCAAAAAGTAATAAATTAGTCTATTATATTCACACACAAATATAGCTAATCGTACTGGAAATCACTGAATCAGATGATTCAGTGATTCCCACCGCGTCAAAAAAATGCATACAAAGCAATAGTATAACTCATATTGTGACAAGATCGGCGACACCAAAAAGAATAATACCTTCCGCTGAATGTCCTATATTACTTACAATTCACAATTAAAGCGGAATTGGGCCGACCGAAATACCTCTCCTTCTCACATCACTCCGACGTAAAGTGACATTCAGTTCCATCGCGTTTCGTTCGGTTTGTGAGAGCAGCGTTTGGCCCAAAATCCTCCCTCCATGGCATGGCTGGACAGTGCCAGGATAACAGCATCGTCCACACCCACTCATTTTGCTCAGCCGTCTCTACTATCCCTGCAGCTGAGTGATGACTCATGCCGCAAAAGAGAAATCGGATCCCTTGCGCTCTCTTTTTGCGTCCAACTCTACTTTGGATGACCAAGGAATTCCACCACTCTTAACTCTTATTGTGTGACCATTCCATACCGGATATTAATTACTAGCCAGCAAGTCGACAAGACAAGTTTTCCAATAATCTACTCTAGTATTTATACATTAGTATATTATGGAATGCATAATAAATTGTCAGGTCCTGCGTTATTTTGAGAAGTAACAACTTGTCAGCGACCGCCAATACGGTTTCCGCCAGGCGACCATTTAAACTACTTAAAGTATTGTAGCTTCAGGTTATGTGAATGATACGACGGATAGTCGATGAATGATTTGTTACTTTTTTTCTTTTTTTCGGAGGGACCTACTACTGGTTGGCGACGCTTTTGCTCCAGCCTCAACAGTTTGACTGACTAGCGAAGGCTTTTGTGTCTTCTGGTTTAAGGAGACGATACGGAGACAGACCCCCCCCCCCCTCTTTTCCCGCAGATGTGAAGAGTTGTACCGGGTTGTTAATGGGCGTATCCTATACCTATATATATATATATATATATATATATATATATACTACAGATTGCGCTACAAATCAGCAAGAATAGAGCTCTCTGAAAATCGTGTTATATTATCTCTAGTTATCTAAGCTCTCAACTTACGGATGCGAAACCGGGCTCGCATTCAGAAGCGGTGTGTGAGTTTGTCATTCTGTCAGTCATGTGATATAACTGTGTCATATATGTAAGGTATTATCGCTCGACCGGTACGAGTGGTGTCCGATATTGGTTCTAGCAGGAAAAATGCATTTACGCACCATCCAGCCGACCCAAGGGGGCCTGAAGTGTGTGTACTGCTAACGCGAACGCGTCGTCGGCGTGGAGCAATACGTGATTCGGCCGACGGTAACGGGAGTCGGTCGGGGTTGAACGATCAGTTTATTTTTGAGATTAAGGGCACGGTCAAAGAACAGTTGAGACAGCTGTTTGAAGTGTCCTTTTATCGAGGTCAAGTTAAAGTCACAATGTAGATAGACATTTCGTGAGTACCAGGGACATCTAGTATCCATGCGTAAGAATCTATTTTGCATTCCTTACAGAAGTTCTGTTAAGGTAGTAAATATGTGCGCGAATGCTGCATTACATTACGACATGATCGGTCGAATGCATGTAATATACAGAGTGACCTTATGTCTACACGCCATTTTGCTCTTTTTATTTATAAGGGGATAGGGTTTGAAAAAGGCATATCGTGCCTTTTTCAGAACGTTACCTATGTGATTCTTAAAGCTCGTCGACCTATCGAGACTGTTTCGTAAATAATAATCGTTCACCGTCTCTCCTCTAGGTATTTCGTTACCGTAGAGCAGGCCTCCACTGCCTCCCACGGCATGTTTTCTCGTCTAAAAGAGGGATGGTTAGGGAGAAGAATATGGACTTACTCTTATCAGCATTAACGTCTCTTCTTCATTTTAAGAACCATTCACCGAGTTTAGTGACAGCCTTTTTTAGTAGTTTGGCTCCGTAGTTGGGGTATCTAGTGTACAGTGCGGTATCATCCGCGAACAGCGCCAGCTGGACGCTGGGGTGTTGCGGTATGCCAAATCTTGCCAAGCGCCTTTGCTACATCAAAGAAGACAGCGCACGTGCCTCGGGGCCGGCCCTGTCTTTTGAGTTCGTACTCCATGAGGCGGTGTACTTGTTGTGGGCAGGTGTGGCTGTCGCCAAACGTGAACTGCTCGTCTATGAATAGGTTTGTCTCTCGTATCACGGTTTTTAGGCGTGCGAGAATTATCCCTTCATAGATATTACCTAACGAGCTTAAAAGATTTATGTTTCGGTAGCTAGTGGGTTCCACCCGGTGTTTCTCCTGTTTGTGTATGCCAATCACTATGGCTTCCTTTCATATGTCTTGGAAGGTGCATTGCGCCAGAAGGGCGTTCAAAATGCACACTAGGAGGTGTATGATAACGGTAAGTCAGCGCTCGCTGTATCTCTCGCTCGCAGGTCCCGCTCGTCGCTGGTCGCTGGCACCACCGCGGGCCTCAGTTGATCGCGAGGTACATATATTCGGAGCAGTCGGAGCGCCTGCGCATTACTCCACGGAGACGGCACTCCAAGGTACAGAGCGGAGATATTCTCGAACCACTTAGAGACACATTTCACTCCCTTCCCATCTGTCAATTCCGATCACAGCGCCCGGGTCGAAGCTTCGGTCGAAGCTTGCCTGGAAGACCCACGCACGGGAGAAATCGCCACAGCTACAGAAACTCAAAAAGGCCCCCGGGCATGACGGTATTCCCAATATGGCCTTGCGACACCTTCCCTTCAAGACGATTGCCGCAGTAAGGAGACTGTTAAATGGCATCATGATCATTAAGGACAGTAGGAAAGCTGACAATTATCGTCCGATAACACATTCACAATCCAGGACAGACTTAAAATAGTACCAGAAACAAACAATGGAATCGATACAGTTTTTAAGAAAGGTTAGTGAAAAGTGAGGGTGTGAAGTCTTATCTTTCCAGTTACCCGAGACTCCCTGCAGCATCCAGGAGGTATCCTTTCTGTCTTATTATTGATCCAAACCACAAATTTTCACGGATTGTTCTTCAATTCTCAAGTTCCATAGTTGAAGAATATAGTGGTATTAGATTTTCACATTAAATCTCAATGTAATAAAAAAAGGGATAAGGAGTTGAGCTCTGAAAAGAAACACACACCTAATAAGATTCCCATTCTCGTGGCTTCATTCTCAGTTACAATTAGACAGAATTTAAAAACCAATTTTTGCACGTGGCATATAATATTCAAACTAACACATTATTGATACGGTCTATCAAATTAATAGCCATAAAGATCATGTAAATAACTATATCAAAATGCACACTAAAGATAATTAAGACGTTTTAAAATTAACAAAAAGTTTTCGAAACATAAGACATGAAAAACGGAAATGCGCTTTAGTATAGCTCTAATAATAAATGAAATCCTGACCACGGCTTACATTGTTTTCGAGCGTGAATCGCACCCCTCACGTCAGAGGAAGGGGCTAGGGGGCCGGCCTCCTCTGATAAGCCAACCAATGAACGAGCTAAATTATCCTTATCCAAGTCACCGCAAAATAAACGGCATCGTGCGCGCGTCGTTCCACCAGTATGGGGAGGGGACCGTCTTCTCCTTTGCGATCCCAAAAATAATCAATATAGGGTACGCCCATAAGCAACCCGGTACATCTCTTCCCATCTGCGGGAGAAGAGGGGGGTATGTCCTTCTATTGTCTTCCTAAACCAGAAGACACAAAGTCTTCGCTAGTCCATTTGAAAAAAAGAAAAAGAAGCGCTTAAATTTTAAATGTTTTACGAATCTTTTTTTTAATTTATTCAAGCCTATTGACATGAATGTTTATTGCGGATTCCAAATTTGGGAGGAATACTCCAAGGAGCTGCCAATATATGAATTTAGTATTCATAAATTGCGAGCTCATTCTAATAATAGATGCTAATAATTAATTAACTTTATTGCTATACTTTTCTAGTGGTAATATAGATTACCCCGAGATCCTGGACCTCTCATACGCCTGTAATTTCTTTCGTTTTTATTATATTAGAAAAAAATATTGCTTTTAGTGAGTGACTTAATCTCATGGAAGAGCATCTAGATACGTTATGGTTGTTTAGTTTGTTACAGTGACAATACTCTTCCAGCCTATAAAGAAGGTATCTTCTTGCAGCAGGTGACAATAATTAAAATTTTCAATAATTCTGTATACTTTCATGTCATCTGCATATAAAAGAAATTGTGAATGTCTGAAGCAAGTTTTGTCATTTATAAATATGTCAAATAGGAGGGGCCCGAGTAAAGATCCCTGGGTCACACCTGCAAGTACATAACACCAAGCAGAGGAGAAGCCATTAATTACTACAGTCTTGAATCTGTTCTCGGTATAGGAATCAAACCACCGCAGGAGATTTCCATGGATTCCAGGCTTTATCCTTTCGAGAAAGAACGAATGATCTGTGCGATCAAACGCTTTGCTGTTATCGGTGAATATAGCATCTATTTGGCCTCCCGAGTCCTTATTTTCCGATAGATATGGTGTTAACAAGTTAGTTGTAGTCGATCTATGTTTTAAAAATCCATGTTGCTCAGTAATGAACAATTTTGAAAAAACGCTGTAATCTTCTGGTTGTAAACAATGTCTAAAAAAAAAGGTATAACATACCTTTTTTTCAGACATTTCATATACATACATCTACATAATACCCATACCCTTCCCGAGGTTTACATCTATTAGTAGCTTCAATACCTCAAATGGATTTAGCTCTATATTACTTAGGTTATAATTGATATCCCGCAAATTATTACTAGTCTCGGGTACACTGTGACTCGATGGCAGAAACTTACTTTCAAAGTACGAGGGTGGCTCTAAAAGTTCTAAGCGCGACCAAGGAGATGAAAGAAAAATGGATCTATTTATTTTAATTTTTCGACATAGACTCCATCTAGTTCAACACACTTCTTCCACCTGACCTGCAACTTGTTTATCCCCTCGGAAAAAAAAAAGATTCCGGAAGGTCGGCGAAATAATCGTTTACTGCGACTATCACCTCATCTTTGGTCGAAAATTTCGAGCCACCCAAATGTTTTTTTAAATTTGGAAATAAATGATAATCCGAGGGGGCTAAATCCGGCGAATAAGGTGGGTGGGGCAGCAATTCGTAGCCACAATCATGGATTACAGACATTGTTTCAACCGAAGTATGAACACGTGCATTGTCTTGATGAAACAAAACTTTCTTACTTCTTTTATTTCTTCCCGGAGTCTTCGTAAAAGGTTACAATAATAACTAGAATTTATAGTTTTACCTTTCGTTAAATAATCTACAAAAATAATTCCCTTCACATCCCAAAAAACAGAAGCCATGACTTTGTTAGTCGACAAAACGACCTTAGCCTTTTTCGGTGTAGGAGAGTCTGATCTTTTTTTTGTTGACTGACTGTTTGGATTGTTGCTTTGATTCAGGAGTATGGTGGTGAACACAGCTTTCATCCATGGTAACAAATCCAGACAAAAAGTCCTCGGGATCAGTCTCAAAAAGTTGCAAACAGTCTCGCGAAATTGTGTATCGAACTCGTTTTTGTTCAGCTGAAAGCAACCTCGGGACCCAGCGAGCAGAAACCTTATGGAACTCTAACTCTTCCGTTATTATGTGTTGCACCCGGCCATAACTAATGTTTGTTATCTCAGCTATCTTACCAATGGTCAAACGTCGGTCACCCAGTACGAGATCACAAATTTTATCGATGTTTTCTTTCGTGGTAGAGGATGTGGGCCTTCCATTCCTAGGATCAACTTTAATGCTCTCACGACCGCGCTTAAACTTAGCTACCCACTTCTTGACACTGGAATATGATGGAGGAGACTCCCCCAAAGTGCTCACCATATCTTGATGGATGTCTTTTGGTGATAGCCTTTTTTATTGAGGTACTTAATGACTGCACGGTGTTAAATTTTCTCCATTATTGAAAATTGCGTCAGATTGCTTCAGGCAAATAATCACAGAAAATTTATATTGTGCAGTATCGGAATGAAACTGCGCACAATAAATCAATATGACACATACTAACAAATGACGGTAGATTTAAAAAGATGTCATAGGCCCATGTAGGTTAGGCCACGAACTTTTAGATCCACCCTCGTATGTTGAAAAAAAGAAAGCAGGCTTCAGACCCCGTATTAGCTGTTTGGCCATTATAGTTCATCGATGAAGGCAGGCGATTACTGCCATTTTTATCATTCTTAATAAATTACCAAAAAAAGGTTTGGATCCTTAATAATTGATTTTTCACATTTTTTAACATATATTTCATATCAATTTGTTTCCAATAGCTTAGCTCTTGTACGAATCAACGAAAAGGCATCGTTATGTTCGATATTGCCATTAACTTGGTATTTACGAAAATATTTACATTTTTCCTTGAGTAGTTTTTAAGCGCAGTACCGTACCAGGAGGAAATTTGGTACAACACTTAACACTTATATGAGGCATATATTTTCCATTAATTCATGCAGTTCAACATAAAAACAAGATATAGCATCCTTTAAAGATCCTA